>OX421971.1:53977949-53985449 GCA_949128135.1 Parasteatoda lunata
TTTAAAATTTTTCAAGTAACTTTATTCAGTGGATTATTTGTCAGAATATAAGGCAGTGTTTATATTTATCAAATTTATTTCGATCATTTGTTTCTACTGAAAATATTGAATGTGTAGCATAAGGGTATTTTTTTAGTCAAATATATCTCCAGGGTTTCTTTATATCAGTAATGCTCTATAATTTTTTCTTCGAGTTGATATTAATCCCTTCTGTCCGTGCTTAATGATATTAGTCAGGTATTGACCATGCTAAAGGTTTTAGTGTTCAAGGTTTTGTAATTTTTGGCTATTTCTCAACTTTACCATACTTGATGAATACGGATTTGAGATCTGTCTAAACACGTCCTTATTCTAACCCCAATTGATAAGATTTCTGAATCAATAATATAGTGCATTTTTATTATAAAAACATTAATTTCAGTTCGTAAATTATGATCTAACTTATACTTTTTAAACGGTTTTTTTATATTTCAGTCATTTTATTGTTACAATCCTCAAACAATAGTTAATAAAAATATCTTCCTCTTTCCCATGTTCCTTAGTTACAAAAAATTTAACCACTTAAAAAACTCAACTAAAGGTTATCTTCTTAAACACGAAACAGAACCGCGAGAAGACCGTAAGATACATTTTTTGTTCTTTTCATTTAGAAAGTCATTTGGGCTCTTAATGGTTTTCACTAGCGTGACTAACAGAAAAGTTTATAAGATACAACAGATGCTGAAGTACTTTCTTAATGAAGCGTAATACTCTCACAATGTCGAGAATCTTTGCAAATGAACAAACAGCTGTTTTCTCTAACACAAACCCTAAGTAATTCAATTTCTAAGCTTTTTGTTTTGGATCTTGGCTCCTTTTATTTTTCTGGATTGGTTTTAATCCGAAAATCCTCCTCGATTTTTCATTCTCACTAATTATGTTTTTTTTTTTTTTTTTGGCCTTGAGCAGCCTGTTTAGATGTTTTATTTTTTTTATTTGTTTTCGTAGGTAGCAAAGTGTGAAGAGTTCATTAGAAAATTGATTTGGTGAATTAAAAAATGAACTTCTTTAAGCAAAAAGTTTATTTCTTGACAAGTACTCAAAAAAGTAGCTTTTTTTTAATAAAGAAAAAAATTTAAAATTATACTTTAAGCCTCGTTTTTTCGTAAATTTTAAACAAAGGCATGTGTATGAAATAAATTAAGATACCATTATGCATAAATAATTATGAATATAAAAAAGCGTAATAAATGTAGGAAAAAAGCTTTATGGATACAAGGAAAAAAAAGTTATGAAAAAGCATTTTTAATGTCCGATGATCAATCACAATGAATATTTTGTTTAAGAAATCAGCAACTAGATTTGATTTTTTTTAAATATAAAATAGACAATTATAAGATTGATAATTCAATTCGTCAAGAAAAAACTCACATTTTACCTTTACACTTCATGTAAACAAGCCACCATCTTGGCCGCTATATTATATCTAAATTTGCATTGCACAATTATTCACCTTATAGCATCTAACACAGGTCCAAAAGAATCTTTTATACGTTTAAAACATGTATTATCATCGTTCCACACAATAATTTAGTTAGATAGTTTAAATATACAATTTTGCTCGCCAAACTTACGAACCTTAGAAAAACTGGACCTTCTTCACCAACGGGCTGCAAATCGATGTAAGCTGTACCAATTACCAGTGTTAAGATTTAACAACAGATTCTGAAGTGCAAAAGAGGGTTCGATTCAGTATCATCTTGAAATAAATTAGTCATTCACTCACTTTTCAGTGTTTTTCAACACCGAATTCGGACAAGTATTACATCACATAGGCAAACATCTTGGTGCATAGTTACCATCCTTTTCGTTGTTGAAATTAACTGAACTGTAGTTATAGTACAAAAATTATATAAAATTTACAAAGTATCAATTATTTGTTCGAAAGAATTAGTAGGAATATAGTACTAAAGCTGTGCTTGTTTCTAAATTGAAATGTTTTTCCAATGAAGCCTTAAATCTAATCCAATACTTATGGAAACGTGCGTTATCAGGAAGAAAAAAATCCAAAAATAGAATAAATAAATAATTAAAACTATAATAGGGAAAAAAGTAAATTAAAAAATTGACTACATGCAGCGTAAAAAATTTAACTTACTACGACACAAAATTAGGTGTCAAGTATACACCAATTTATTATACATCAAGAGGCATTTATTTTTAGGCACATTAGACCTGTTTATTTTTTAATTAAATTTATTATATCAAAAAATACTAAAATAAAAAGATAGCTTTGATTTATTTTTGAATATGGTAGCCCGAAAAATATTTAAAATTCGACATATTTTTTTACATTAAGTTTGTTGAAATATAGACCGATGAAACAAAACCTTCAAGTTTATATTAGAAACAAAAAAATATTTAGGAAAAATACAAGGATTTTTGAAAAAAAATTCGAATATATTATAACATATAATGTTATTAAAAACTTTTTTATGTCCCTATTAAAATTCATTAGTGAGAAGGATTCCCACATTATTACCTACAAATTAGGAATAAAACTCCATCCATTTTTCTATTCATCACTTTGTAATCTTGTTTTTAAATAATCGCATTTTATACATTAGCTGCAGTAAAAAAATACTGAATAAAAGAAAGAAATATTAGATACTTTTTTAATATCATTTAATGACTGATTTAATTGCTTATCACTAAGTATCTTATTTTAACTTTCGAATAATTACGATCAATCAAATTACTTTTTGATACATTTGAGGGATGTTTTTTTTTTATTTCGTAATAGTGCACGCTATGCATTTTAATTAAAGATAGGGAACTGAATGATTCATTCATCATTCTTTAAAACAGTTCGTAAACATTCTTTTTCGCCGCTTCCCCTCATTATAGTCTTTAATGTAGTATTTTATGTTCATTATCGTTTAAACATTAATAGGGATAAGCTGAAAAAATGGATAATAGGGGAAGCGTTAACGCAGTTTTAAATTTCATTCATTTTTTACGCATTTTTTTCTGTAAGACAGGGAAGGGAGCTTTTGTTACTTTAAGTAAATTGAACACATAAAATCTCTGGCTGAAAGGACTTTTGATCAATAAGTGGTGTAGGATACAGAGATTAAAAAAAAATCTGCTCTTACTATTTCAAAATTATGAAACAAATGCTTATTAGTTATAAATTTTCACTTTATGCTTATATAATATAATAATTATATAATAAACTATTAAATATTTAAAAAAATCTCATTGCAAACAATTTCCTTTCGAATGAAAACTTTAATTATTTTTTTTATTAAATTATTTTTTATTATTTTTTTTTATTTTTCTAAATGACAAAGTATTATTTTAAGAAAATCTGATTTGATATTTTTCTGAATCAGAAGAATAAGGCAAATTAAAATAATATTTTTGCACTTTATAAAATTTTGGTTGAAAATCAAACTAGCCGCTTTAGGGGGCTATTTCATCAATAATTTGTGTACGATTTAAAAAACCATTTCTTTTTCTGACTTATATTTCAATGTCCTATTTCGTATTTTAACACTTCGAATAAATATCTCTTTAAACTAATCTGAAAAAAAATTCATTTTAAGTATTGAAAAGAGTAAGAGTTTTAAAAAAAATATCGTGCAAAAATATATCTTAAGATAATTACTAAGAATATTGATGACATATATTTATTTTTTCAATTAATGAAACTACATTTTAAGAAAAACCAAATTAATAATTTAATTAACAGGATCTCCTTAAAGACGTTCAATAAATGCTAAAGAAAATAGTGACTTGTTTTTAAATGCTATGAAATTTTCTTTGTAAATCTATAATGATAATAGATTATCTTTAGAATTTCAGAACAATTTATGTCACGTCCCGAAATTCGGATAGAGAATGAAATGAGATATTCTAATCCCTGTTCCTAAATTTGTTCGAAAATTTCAATCATATCGATTGGGAAAGACGTTTGAAAATATAATATTTTTTTATAAGCGGGGAAGTATTTTTTCCATGTAAACTAGTCATTAATTAAATTAAACTGTGGATGATTTATATTTATTAAATATTTTAAACGATAACATTATTGATGCATGCTAGCTTATAGCTCTAATCATTAAAAAAAGAGTTTATTGCACGTTCTTTAATAATGAATTATATTTTATTTGCCATGTCAGATAAACTTTAGTGGACTTCTTCACTAAATTAATGTTTCTAAAATTATATGAAACCACTTGTTTGTTTTCCTTATAGATATATATTTAAATCATATTTCTATAAAATTAAATAATTTTTAATCAACATTAAATAAATTACGGTGTTCTATGAAACAAAATAGATGGAGAATTAATACAGATTACTTTTCAAATTAACGTAAATAATTGCCATACTGTTATTGATGTCAATGATATTTGATTAATTTTGGTAAAAGTTACTATTTACATTAATAAGTAAATTATTTCATAAATCATGAAATTAATGGAGAATAGATACTTTTTCGTTTGGAAGTAAAATAGCCTTTCCATTATTGCCACAAACAATGTTTAAATAAGTTTGGTAATATGTTCTAATTTAAATTTAAAAAAAACGAAGTTCTAAAAAAATAATGGAACAAAAATACTTATATAATACTAATTAGTTTCGAAATTTTTTTTTTAGAAAAATCATATTATTATTGCCACAAATAATGCTTATTGGTAGTATGTACTACTGCTATTATGGTAATGGGCCCAGATTAAATAGGCGCCAAATATATTTATTAAGATACAAAATATTTAGTTAGTATATTTAATATATATTGAAACTGTACCAATGATTTGTGTATTTCATATACATACTGTACGGGGGAGAAGGGGTTTTTACTGCTCCTTCGAAACGGATAGGAACAGCAAAAAACCGCTTGATTGTGGTAAATTTTCATTATAATAAGTTGGCATTGAGCAAGAGCATGAGGCCAAATGATACTAAACGAAGTTCTTTTCTTTTGGGACAATCAACTAAAAACGCATTGAACTATTTTAACTTCATTGAACTATTGAAAAAATTGAAAAAAATTGAAAAAATTGAAAAAATTGAAACTTAATTGAAAAAATTGAAACTTAATTGAAAAAATTGAACTATTTTAACCTAATTTGTATTGGTACAGGTCATTGCTTTTAGTGATCCACGGTACTGATATATTTAATTTTTATTTTGACCCCTTACGAAAACGGGTATTGAGCTGTCAGACATAAATTAGACACCTTATCAGAGCTGCGAATATGAGTATCAATGTTTTGAGAAACCATCATTCGGAAAAAACCAGAGTTCCAGAAATTGTTTATCATTGATAGGCTTATCGGTGAAAAAGCATTCAGACTATTAGATTTGAGTTTTACATGACTTTCCTGCGGTTCTTTTATGAAGAATTCTTAAAATATGCGCTTTGTCATCAATTAAGTAAAAATTAAGAAAGTTTCTTAAATAGAGTTCGAAATATCACTTAATATATTTATTCATTTAAAAGGAAATCACGTGTTTGAATCACGTAATTTATTTTTATCACCGCTGACGTTTTTGCTATTTTACCTTGTATTTCTTTTTATGGTCACAAGAGAGTAAAAGAAACATTATATATTTAAATATAGTTACAGTTTTAAATATAATTATAAATATATTTTATAAACCTTAAAATAAATCAATATTTTTATTCTAATTATATTCATATAATTATTTTGAACTAAAATCTAAACCGAATTTTGAATCACTTTAATCTTAATATTACATTGCTCAAAAACACAGTCTGAAATATCTTAATGAAGAAAATTTAACGGAACTCTGAATATTTTGGTTCTAAGTTTAAAATCAAAAGATTACCAGGCACCCTTTTTTATATGGTTATTACACAAACAGCAGCTCAAATCTTTTACAAAACAAATTGAACTCAATACTGAATTCATTAGCTTCAAAATATTGGCCGATATTACATGGATAAAGTAAATTATTACTCAAACCACAGATAAATCATTTCCTTGTCAACCATAAAACTAAACAACATTAGAATATTCAACAATGATATATTAATGTATCCAGAAATTTTATTTCGGAAAACGTCTTCTCAATTTCCGTTCATCAACGTCTCTGATCCAGGAGTAATTATAAGCCTATTATGATTTCGATCACCGGTTCCTAGGTTATTAGTAATCCGTTTATCATTCCTGGCAGAAATTTTCTCGGTAATTCTAAGTACCAAAAATACAATTTCAGGAAACCCATTACCTTATGTTCATTACCCAAGGGATATGCTGGATCCATATCGCGACACTTGTATTTAATTTAAAATGTGATCTTTGCGTGTTCTTGAGTAGACGGAGTTGTTGCAAGTCATTTACATTATATGAGATTTCAAGGAATTAAAAAGACCATATTTTCGCTGGATGAAATTCCTGGAATAAAATACATGTACTGAAATCAGGGATGGACATTTGTCATTCAGAATAATGATTAAAGAATGATGAATAATTTTTCAAAATCTTCCTGAATAATGAATAAAGATTTATTCATTAGTCAGAAATATTTTGAATAAAGAATAAATCATTCATTATTCTTTATTCAATATCCTTTATTCATTAGAAGAATAACTGAATAATTTCACTGGTCAACAAAAATGGGCACGGAATACTCTAAATGTCTACGATTGTGACAACTACAAATTAAACGTACATGGTAATAAACTACTTGTAATTATTTTTTAAGTTACAAGTAACGATTTCAGATAAAAAGTGATTATGATTACCTGTAATCACAACAAGATGTGATGACCGGCATATGCTCACAATTGACTGAAATATTTTGTTTCAAACAATCAATGTAATCAATATGTATTATAAGCAGACACTTTTACCAAACGAATAATTGTAATCTTACGAATCTAACCTAATTACCTAACAAATATTTGAAAAAATAGTATGCGCGAATACAAAGACATGTTGTACATACATGAGCACTTAATTACGCTGTATGTTTATGCGTATCCATATACACGAGCGAGCATTGTATATTAATAATTACATGAATAAGTAAAAAAAGTTGAATGCTTACATACATTGTATATCTGTACATAGTAAACAGTACATAGTATATCTATACTTACGTACATTGTATGCTACAAGCATACGTAAGTACGACACACAATGTATGTTAGTATCCATGTATGCACACAAAATATGCAAGCAAACGTGTGGATGAGTGCACAGATGCGCATACAGTATACGTATGTGCATAACATACATGTGTACGTATACACAACATGTGTACGTATACACAACATGTGTACGTATACACAACATGTGTACGTATACACATACATGTGTATACATATAAATAACATGTGTACGTATACACATAAAATGTATGAGTGTGTAAAAATAAGCATACGTACGTACAAATGAGTACGTAAATGGGTACATGCAAAATATGTGTACGTACAAAGGTATATATACAATACGTATGTTCATGCAATGTACTTGCGTATGA
>OX421971.1:53990449-54015394 GCA_949128135.1 Parasteatoda lunata
GAGTTTTCCCTCATTCATTTCAGAGTAAGTAAACAGAATTCCTTTTAGTACATATATGTTAAGTGACTAATTTTAACTTTTGTAGAAAAACTGTTTTCTGCCAAGAAAAGACAATTATTGCGAAGCAATCATCGGGGTTGGTGAGCGGCAGCGAACAGGGGGCTTAGCCCACTAGTATATAAATAAAAAAGGATCCTCCTGAATAACTTTTGAACTAATATCTTATTTTATCTCACACTTGTACACGAGGGTCATCACTGCCCAAATTAAATCCGACATCTCTTCAAACGAGGCAACGGTGGGTGGCTGTTAATCCTGCCTACGTTGTACAGAAGTACTCCGCTTCAACAGCTATCGTATGGACAGCCATCGCAAACGGCACCACGATCACCTCTAATACCACATACCATGGTATTATTTACCAGATTATGTATTTTATTCCAACTATCCATCTCTCTCTCTATATATATATATATATATATATATATATATATATATATATATATATATATATATATATATATATATATATATATATATATATATATAAAAACTGCAATTTTTTAAGAATTTTTTCAACTTGAATAACGGCTTAATATATGGAATTAAAAGAAATTATATATGTTGAACAATATTTTTTGTAACTAATTAAGACACGCGTTTCTCTTGATAATAGTAATTGTTCCACAAAAAACCCAAAGTCAAGATTTAAATTATTTACATGATTCATATTATCATTATGTTCTCTTTTTTGCTCGCTGAACTATTTTAATCCAAGAACTGGAACGGACTTCCTTTTATTTTGTAACTTTTCAAGTTTTATTTTAGCATTATATAAGGAATGAATGAAAAAAAAATACTGTAACATCAACGAGGCAGAATCGAAAACACATTTTGTGACATTACAGAAATGTATACTTGGTGATATCGAAAAACCTTTTTCTTTTGTTTTGCTTCAAACTTGACAAAATAAAAAGAATAAGGAAATGGAACTTTTTTACACATCAGCTTTTATTTTCGCTTACTGTAACAATTTCGTAAGGCAAGCATTATTTTTTTAAAAAAAAAATATTTTCAGAGAAATACTTAGAAGATATCCGGAAACAAGTTGTCGGATTTAGAACACAAAAATGAGAATAAAAAAAAATTGTCATCACATCAATCATATCTACACTCGTCTTAAGCCTCATGCATCTTATGTTATTTCTCCTAAAAATATTTTTTTTTTTACTTTCACAATAATCTCTTAAAAACAGCATATTTTTGCTTTCTATTAACAAACGTTTAAAAAATTCGAATTGTAACTTTTAAATATTCTTCGATACTATATATAAGAGTAATTTCAATTTAAAAAAATAATTATTATTATTTAAAAAACTCTCATACTGTAGCTATGCAATTACAGCTTATTTTTATTTATTTGATATCATGTGAATATGCAAAAAAATAAAAATAAAAAAATATGGTCAAAATATCAGAATATGATACATTTTACCATGTTTCTGTCCGTATGGAGACACCTAAAAGCTCAGCTATTTCCCCCGAAACGCTTCGGTAATTATTTAAAAAAAAATTTATAATAAGTTTGAAGGTTTTCAAAACGTGGTGAAAATTTGTAATTTTATTAGGATACCTTAGAACATGATATAAAAATAATTAATTTGGTTAAATTTATTTTGAAGTTGTTTTTTTTTTCGCTGAATGTGTGGCAATAAAAACTGTAATTTTGAAATCAATATCCAGTAAACCTTTACAATATGAACAAAAAAATTACCAAATGAATGGATTAGATACCGTGAATTTTAGTTTCATTAACCAGAATTATGTTTTTTACATGTCAGACATGTCATGGCCATACAGTATGGTAATTTTAAAAGAATTATTTTTCTCCGTAGTGAATTATACCAAATTAGATTGAGGAGTATGGAAATGGAGTAATTTTGGAATGAAAACAATGGATTCAAGAAATTGAGTAATTTAGGAATTTCTACAAATAAAGGAGGACTTTTAAATATTAAGTTCCAATTTTTATTTCTTCGTGTACAAATAAGGCTATTATTTTTGAACTTGCATTTTGTCTTAGAATATTCAGGTTGGTTAATTTTTTTCCAAAAACAATTGAAAAAAGTCTAATTCCTTAATGTAATATTTCTTCCTTTTATAAAAAGAGCTGCTTTTCGGAAAATGTGTAATGAATTTTCCTGCCAGGCGTTTTATTTTTACAGTAAAGTAACTCGGGGAAATAAAATTAATCTAGATTTACAGTTTGGAAAAACATATTTAATCCAATACTTGTATTTGAAATAATGATAACAAGGTTTTAATGCCATATTGCATTCCGGTTCAGTTCTTCTATTCTCTTTTGATTTTGGTGGAACTTTTGGTTAGGTTATCTATACCTTGTCTGCATGATATCAAATAGAAAATGTTGCTTGCATGCTTAATAGAGATACACGGAAATAAATTTTGGTAAAATTCCCGGACTGTACGGTAATGACATTTCTGGTAAAAAATTTTATATATATATATATATATATATATATATATATATATATATATATATATATATATATATATATATATATATATACGGCTTCGATTTTTAGTGCAGAAAAGCAAATAGCATTAAAATAGTTAACGGTTTACATAAAAAGTTTCAGACAGTTATTTGGAAAACCGAATTTAAATATGCAATTAAATAATATTCTAGAATATAATACAAAATATATTCAAATCTAAAACATTCTATATCAGTATTTTAAGTTTAATATGAAAAATTAGTTCATTATTTCGAAGATCATCTTCCGTATCATATTGAGAGTTAAAAGAAATGAAAGATTTATATGACCTCAAACTTCATGACAGTTACGTTGATGCACAATTATGCCAATTTGAAGGGATCCAATAAATGGATGTTTCCTAAAATTTAACGTGAGCTGGAAAATATCCTATTTCATTTTCAACAAGTTTTAGAAAATTGAATTATTAAAGACTGATTAACATTCAATTTAGTGTGTGATCAAAATTGAATATTTAAAAATATTATTTACAGAATGCTTTATTGATTTTAAAGGCAGTAGATGCCTGCTATAGATATTTTATACGTAAAGTTTTTATATTTAAAAGACTGTATTGAAACATTTTCTATAGCTGAAACAATTGCTCTCAAAGTTGTGAGATATTAGGCTTTATGAAGTGGTGCAATATTTTTTTAAGAAAAATGAAATTAGTTCTAGACCAGAATACGCGTCAATTTTAAACATCTGCAGTAATAATGAATATGTTTAATTGCCTTTTGATCTCATAATATAAGTTTTTTAAACTTGAATACATTCGATAGCTCTGGTGAGTTTCGACAATTAAAGAACACGGATAAATTTTACAACACGTGTCCATCATCTCCAGAAACAGTTTAATAAACTGTGGAAAGAAGTATTTCAAGATTTTAAACATTATGTGTAGTTAAAAATAAGTAAGTTTTGAGTTGGAAATGTTGTGTTATAATAAAAACTTCGAACTTACTATTACATATCTGGTTTTAGATTATATATTTGAAATTATTTCGGGGTAATCAGTTTTCATTCTCTCATTCAATCAACCACACAATTTCACAACTTTATCATGGTAGTTTGACTATAAATAAAATTTAAGTTAAGATTTTTAGCTATTTTAACCTAATTGTGTGCTAAAGTTGCTTTAGAGTATCCTACAATTTTCCAAAATTTTGTCATTTGGTTTCAAACCTAGAAAAATCAAGTAAAAAAAAACATAATGCATTAAATTATTCCTAATAAGATATCGTTCAACAATACTTTTTATGCTAACTCAGAAAAGCTTAGTTTTTCGTTAAATATTTTACTTTTTTTGTAAGTTTAAGGATACAAAATACACATGAAATATTTTAGTTTGTTAATTTTGTTCTTATTTTATTTTTTTAATTTATGAAGACAAGGTAAATAGATGCCTTGTCATTCCAGGGGAAAAATTCATTGTTCTTATTTGTCATAATTTTTAAACTTTTATTCTAAAATTTCTGATTTTTGTTGATGCTTACACTGTTAAAACTTTCATTCTGAAATTAAGGTAAAATAACTGACAGCAGTCTGTTCAACCGATTAACCATAAAGTTTGCGCTAAAGAACATTTTTCCTTTACAGTTTTTAAATCGTTTGCAAGTAGTATGGGTATAAAAACATGAGTACAAAACTATACGTTTTTAAACCATTTACAACTAGCATATTAACAATACCATAAAATCTCAATTTAACAGGGCGTTGGAACTAGGCTTTCTATTAGATAATGGGCTTTGAAGAGTGCATGACATAAATTGGGGAATGCACACTGCAAACTCCTTATGTATTGCAGGGTATGGAAGAAATGTTTAGGTTTTATAGCTGGGACTCGATCCCAGTTCAGGCGGACATGAGACAGTCAAATTAGCTAGTATTTAAACTATAATATGTATGTAGTTGCATGGAAGTAAGTTGTTTCAATAGGTGGGCCTTAGCTAATGCTATAAAATTCTGCTTATTTAAGCGTTTTGTGTTAAATCTGTTAATAAACAGTTTTTTCGCATATTTAACTGTTTGATTACCATCTTATTTATAGTTATTTAACTGTTTTGCTTGGATATGGTAAAATAACAATTAAATAAATTGTGTTTTTACCAATTTTCTAAGAAATTTCTAACAGAATTTCCTCTTTTCTACGAACGCAGATGCAGATTTTAAAGTTCAAATTGAAGAATAGTAGGATTTGAACTTTTTTTGATCCAGTATTTTTGTGTTTTAATCAATAATGCCAATTAAAGTTGCACTTGTTAAAATTTAGAAACTGTCAAATAATTAAATGGTTCAGACGAAGAGATTTATAAAAAAAAGTATTATTTGTGTCAAACTTTTTGAGAATTTTACGAACGAAGAACTCAAATATTTTACATCATGATATTTTAATCGTGATGAATTCAACGGTTACGCACTTATTTTTTTTATTTTGATCAAATGCAGTAACACATTTTGAAAGGTAGAGTTATGTAGAGTCTTAGTTATAGATTGACATCTCTCATCTGATTTTAAAAATAATTCATCAAAATCAACGATGTAATAAAAATATCGATTTTAGGGCTAATCCACTAAATCACTTTTGTATAAAAATACTGTGTGGTAATTTCATTGTATCTTCCTTGCAAGGCAATTGAAATCTTAATTTATAATTATTTGATTTGTTGATTATCAATTTTTGCAACATAATGCTAGGAGAAAATATTAACTAAGTGATGCTGGTTATTTTTTAGTAAATCAATCATAAAACCTTTTTTTTTTTTTTATATTTTTTAATATCAACAAGTTATGAAATGGTTACACACTAATTATATTATACTGAGGAAAGATTACAATTTTCTAATTTGAGCAAAAAAACTTTGAATTTAAAAATAGAATATTTTATTATTTTTAGACAGTAAAAATAGCTTTCCTTTTACACAATAATTGTTTTTAGCTTTTCATCTGTCCTATTTAAAAGCGCACTGATATTGCTACATAAATATATATTTTTGATTGATTTTTTCTCTCCTGATTCCTAATTTTTCGCACAACATATTTTTTTCTAGTTTTCATGAAGTAAATATAAAAAATATGCTTAAAAGTAAACTAATTGTAACATCCATAATAATATTTCCCTCATACATATTTATTATACATAGTATTTAATTTTTTTTTATTTATACCAATATCCTTTTATATATTTGATAGAAATAAATAGTGAGAAAATATTTTCAGTTTAAATATGACCAATTATGCATAACATTAACATTTTGACATACGATACTAGATTTTTAACTATTATATTGATCTAATTTAAATAAATTATCGAGGAATTTCAATGTTATCTAGTTTAACTAACGAGGAAATTTTGCAATACATTTTATTTTCATAAATTATATAGTTTTCTTGGGGGTTAAGTTATTTAAAAGTTCTTAATGTAAGCTATTTGACGCATATTATATTAATTAAATTAGTCTAAAAAAACCTAATTTATGGGATAAAGTGATTAAAAGAAATATTGTAATTTTACCTTTATTAAAGTATAACCAATAAATAATAAACGCTAAATTAAATTAATATTTGTTTAGCTTTTTAATCTAATATGCAATGACTAAAACTAATTAACTTGGATTTATTTTTCCATTTTGTAATTTTTAATGGTTAATAGATAGTAAATTTTAATCGACGCTTTTTTTATAAATTAACCATTAAAATAATATAACTATAGAAAAATTTTTAATATTATATATGACCAATATAATTACTTATCTATGGAATGTTTCCGTATTAATTATATTATAAAACCAATATCTCAATTGTGTACACTAAATTAAATTATCAAAATAAATTTTTTTTTTCAAAGTTAACCGTTTAAATATTCTTATATTAATCTAATACATTTTCTTTTCAAGATGTAGTTTAATAACTATTTTCTGAAAATATCAATCTTAGCAGATAAATTTTTACAATATTTGATTTTTTTTTTTTTTTTTAGCATTTTTTTTTTTTTTTTTGGTATGTGAAAGTAAAAAGTATTGTACAAAAAATCTCGTCAAAATGGTGTCAAAAATCGTGTCAAAAATAACCAGTGTCTAAAGTGTTTCTGGAATAATGGAATTAAAATTTTCAAAGTCCTTGACCCCGATTGGATAAAAAAATAAAATAATAAAACGAAAATATTTAGAGAATCAATACCGTGAGGATATTAATAAGTGTTTACTGTAGTAGACGATTCCTTAGTTAAAAATGTCTGCCACATTTTGCAAAGTGGGTTTCGTCACACAGAAACTAAATTGCCTCACCTGTCTTAGAAAAACCTATAATTACAAATTATATATCCAGCATAATTGAATTTTACATTCCTTTGAAAAACCATGTACTTAGCCATAATTAAATTAATTATGTTATGGTCAGCTTTGAAAACAATTAAAATTACATTCTGTTTTATTTTATCCTAAAACCATAATCGGTAACATCATTTACACAGTATCGGGATAGAACAAGATCACTACTGCAATATGCATAGCGAGAAATCAAGGTTAATAAGTATATAGGACCAACGGATGCCAAAAAGGTTTTCCGCGTAACCCTTGGATTCCGCGGAAATTATTGCTTCAATCAATATTGATTTTTGAGAAAAAAAAAATGTACGATTATTTTTAGCTTACTTAGGAATCGTGCATTGTATCTCATTGAACTTTAAATTTAAAAAAAAAAATACAGTCAATAATAAAACCGTATTTTTCTCTGATAATCATTCACACACGCGTTGTTTAACCATTCTGTTTACAATACCATAATTCAGATTATTTTATTAAATTTGGCAATGGAATTTCAATGGAAGCAAAGGAATGGAATGGAATCTCAATAGAATGATAAATGAATTACAATCAGTTACTTAGTCATTAATTATATTCTATAAGAAATATTAACAAAAATAATCAACAAAATTTCACAGAAACCAAGTATGACGCTTAAAATTTTGTTTTGGCTAGTCTCATGTGCAAAAGAAATGTATTAATCAGTTTATCAATGAAGTATAGTATTCTAAAATACCACAAGAATATCATGAGGATAAAAAACAGTATCCACAGTAATTTGAAATACATTCATTTTAGGTATTAATATATTTTTTTACTAAAAAAAAAGGAAAGAAAAAAAAACTTTAAGGTTGTGATTTATGCCTTTCATTAAATTTCGCACTCTCTTGTATCAAAATATGCAATTACAAAATATTTTACTATAGTATAATTGCACCTTATATTCGCGTGCCAATAACAAATCCAATAATAACGAATCTTTGAATACCCAATAGGGGAAAAATCTAAAACACTAGTTGACAGAAGATGATCAAATTTTCGATGATTCTATCTAATATGGGAACCATGAAAGTAATGGAATTAAACCCACTGCATTCTTCACCCAGGATTGGAATATAACGAGACCACAATAATGCGACATGTATAGCCAGATAGCCAGGCAAATTAGTATCAAGGCCAACCGTTGTGGGGTATCGATCAAATGACGTCATCATAAATCATCCCTCCCGAAGTCCGTAAATCATGAAGTATGGGAGGGTGTCTTGAGGGAGGTGTCCCCAACACCATTGCCCTCGATAAAGGATCACTTTAATGAAGTGAAAATGTGGGAAGAGATTACGAATCCCGGAGGGATCAGCTGGAGGGAGTCTTTAGTCATGGTAACATGGATAGTGACCGAATATAACAATGCTTAACCTTATTTTGATAATTCAAATTTGGGATTTCGTAGATTATATGAGAGAATTCAATGATTAATAACTAATATTAACAAAGAGTTAGATGAGTATGGATTTATGATATATGTCAAAAATTTAAGTAAGTGTTTCACTGTATATGGTCCTCATCAAATTATTAAAAAACGTGTCTTAGTAATAGCTGCAAAATCTTGTAGAGTAAAATAAAGCTAATATATTAAAAATATTTACTTTAAAAAAGAATCTCCCCTAAAAAATTAAGACTGAACATATATAGAAATCAAATTAATATACCGTTAAAATACAACTTAAATAAGAATTAAAAAATAATATTTCCTTTTTTTAAAAAAAAAACACTATTATCATGATTATTTCGATACGAATAAAGAAATATTTTTGATATTTGAAACATTTTTAAGAATTACTTTAATAAAGTGAAAATGAAGGATTTCAAATCTCAAAGGGACTAGAATCCCAGAGGAATCAGCTGTAAATTGTGTTTAATCACAGTAGCTGGGATAGTGACCTAATACAACAATGCTTAATTTAAATGTTTAATTCAAATTTGGAATTTCGTGGAATATATGAGAGAATTCAATATTTCAGTGTATAATAACTAGTGTTAACAAGGAGTTTGATTAGATTGAATTTGTGATAATTGTCAGAAATTTAAGAAAGTGTTATATTTTATACTTTTCTTGTCAATGTACTAAGAAAATAACGTGTCTTAATAATTACCGCAAAGCCCTGTAGAGTAAAATAAAAATAACATAATAAAAATAAAAATTTTGTAAAAAAAAGAATCTTCCAGAAAAAAATAAAAACAAGGTGTACATAGAATTTAAAATGAAGGAAATATAACTTAAATAAAAATTGAAAGAAATATAATATTTAATTTTTCTTAAATAATTATTTTTTATCTCGAAAATTTCAGCGGAAATAAAAAAAAAGCATTCTCTTAAATGATCACTTTAATAAAGTGATAATGGAGAAAGAGATTGCGAATCTCAAAATTATCAGTTTTGGTTAGTCATGATCGCATGAATCGTGACAAAATATTACAATGCTTTATCTTATTTTGATAATTCATATTTGGGGTTTCATGTATAACATGAAGGAATTTAATGACTGAATACTAGCAAAGAAAAGAATTAAATCTGTTATAAAGCTTGTATGGATTTATGAAAATTGTCTCATTATCACTCGCAAGAAATCTTATAAAACAGATGTAATCTAAATAAACTTTGAAAAAGAATATTCCATACATAAAAAAAACACAAAAATATATTTAAAAAATTTTAATTTAAAATATATATATATATATATATATATATATATATATATATATATATATATATATATATATATAGATATATAGATATATATAGATATATATAGATATATATAGATATATAGATATATATATATATATAGATATAGATATAGATATATATATATATATATATATATATATATATATATATATAGATATATAGATATATATAGATATATAGATATATATATATATATAGATATATATATAGATATAGATATATATATATATATGTAATAACAGAACAAAACCCTGTTATTAATATGGGAATAATTAGTTCAAATATCAGATGAATAATGAGTCCAGATTCTGCACAAGCTGTTTATTAATTAAAGAGGGTGAAGCAACAGTTTCCTCCCCTCTCCGACTGGAGGGGGAGAGACACTTTTCTCGTCAGATCTGACGGAGTTTAGCTAGCACAAGTAAAACACAAAAAGCCACGCAAAAACCATCGGTCCTGTGTTTTATATATGGGTAAGAAGGCAGTCATATTGCATCCCTTGTATTCCTACGCCTCATCACAAATTATTTAATACTCATAAAAAATCGCTTAATCTTTCCTTATATGGAAGTGAAAGATCTTAAAATAACTTCTCTTTTGAAACATTAATCTAATTATAATTTATTGGCATGTTTACAGCCTTGAATTCCCAAAATAGAATATCTGTACTCTAATTTTTAACTAAGACATTTTATGAAAATGAATAAGTTTCAATGCTTTTATTAATACAAAAGTAATTTTATAACTTTTGTATTACATCCCCCTCAAAAAAAAATTTTTGGTTAGCCAAAAAAAAAAAAAAAAAATTACATTTAGAATAATTTGACTTTATAAGCTTTATGCTGGTATGACTGTCCTCTTTCTTACTATAAACAACATTTTTTCAATTATGTGAAAAAATATTTTTTACAGTAACAACAATAAAAACATAATAATGCAATTTATCTGTTTAGGCAACTAAACAGAAAGAAAAATGAACATTTATATCTATTTTACTAAAATTTTCAAAAATTTTTCACGCTAAAATATACAAAACGAACTGGACACTCTTCATGTTTTTATTTTAACATTTGTGGGCTGTGATTTTTCCTAAGCTTTGATACATGTACTATTTCAATCTTTTGTTTACTCAAATTATTCTTTTTATTTATTTTGTAATTAACTTCTTGATCATTCTTTCTTTTTCCTATTTTTTCTTTTATTTTTGTTACCCTTTACGTTATTTTTTTCAGTGTTTACTTTTACTGCAACATCTTCAACTTTTCTTTTTTCGATGTTTACTTTTACTGAAGCATCAAACTTTTCTTTTTTTCGATGTTTACTTTTACTGAAACATCTTCAACTTTTTTTTTTTCGATGTTTACTTTTTCTGAAACATCAAACTTTTTTTTTCCACAATTCTTAACCTTAACATTTTGAGAATTTTGCTGTCTAA
The DNA here is from genome assembly GCA_949128135.1 of Parasteatoda lunata. NCBI lineage: Eukaryota > Metazoa > Arthropoda > Arachnida > Araneae > Theridiidae > Parasteatoda > Parasteatoda lunata. Next base: position 54,001,496 of record OX421971.1, read on the forward strand.
TGTGCAAAGTTAAGTTGTCATTGTTAGAATTAGCAGAGGTGATCAATCTCATACCAAATTGAATAACAACTGGCCCGACACAATCATTAAACAAACAAAAACTCTGCAAGTTTGCAACCCTACTAAAGCATATAGTAAATCAGTATCAAGCATAAAAACTTAGCTGAGTTAACAATTTCGCCTATCGTAATAAGGGGAAACTCACACATTCTGTTAAGTGTTAATTGTCCTTTCGTTAGGGTAACATTTAAGTTTTCAAATTTTTTAATATGAATTTTTAATTTTGACACAAAGTCATATTTTTTGTTTTTTTTTTATAGGAAATTCTAATATTTTCATTTCTATTTTTAACGTATTTTTAAGTTTATTTGGTTACCGTTACTTTTCAATTTGTGTTAAATCATTTTCCCATCTTTATGTTGGGATTCACTCTCAGCAATAAGGAACTTTCTTTGTTAATGGAAATTACTGAGCTATTAACTATTTACCAACGTTGGACTCAAGCATAGAATATTTAGTCGCTTTTCAATTTAAATTCTAAAAACAAGTATTAATTTTATTTTTCAAAACTATTTGTATTAGTTTTAAAATTTCTTGGTTTAATTTATAATTTCTACCACACCGCAATTGCATTCAAAATAAAAATAATTTAATGGCATTTTTATCTTAACCCTAAACACCAGTAAAACAAAATTATAAATTCTACTCATCTATAAATCATAGAAATTGTAACACATAAAATAATAAATATAAAAATAATTTCTCGAAATATTTTTATACCAATCGAAACAATCAATTCACTGAAAATAAACATTCCTCAAAAAAAAAAAAAAAATTCAACTGTAAATACGATCATTGTATAAAAAATACTTGTTTCAATTGAAACATCAAGTATGAGAAAAAAAATTAAAATCATAATCTATTATTTCTGTTTATTTACATGAATGCTTTTTTTTATATTAATCAATAAAAATTAAAGAAATTAATGTTTTACGAGTTAAACATAAAAATATCAAAGGATACGTGAAAAAGTTCGAATTAATCCGCAATATTTCTTGAAAGCCACAACATCAGTTGATAAATAATTTGGTTTCTTCTTTAAGAGGAATCATATTTCTCCTTGAGTGAGGCGGGGTGAGAACAATTTATTGACGATAAAATCCAGACCAGCACTAGCAAAGGCATAACTAAACTTTCTGTAAGTCACTCGTAAAGGAAATGGATGCGATTTCAAAAAAAACTTTTTAATTATCAAGAGCCCGATGCAGTTTTTTTTTTTAATCCAAGGGGGGTGAAAGATATTGAAGCTCAGCTCTCTAGTGGTATTCATCGCCATCAGAACGTAGACAAGCATTCAGCATAGACAAATGGAAATCGCTGATCGTTAAGTTCCACTGGGCGTAGGTATCATTTAATAAACAAAAAGTTTGATGATTGAAGAATTTATTTTTTGTTGAAGATACTGGATGAATTATGAATTGCTCTAAATCGAAGAAGAATTTGAATGATAACTTTTCAACTGTCCGTATGAATAAGATATTTCATATTTTTGCTGTACCCTCTTCCGATTGATTTAATTTCAAATGCGATATTACATATATTTAATGTGCCGTAAAATCCATTGGGGTTTCTTCCACCAAACATCCTGCGAGGCTTGTAATAACAGAACAAATCCCTGTTATTAATATGGGAATAATTAGTTCAAATATCAGATGAATAATGAGTCCAGATTCTGCACAAGCTGTTTATTAATTAAAGAGGGTGAAGCAACAGTTTCCTCCCCTCTCCGACTGGAGGGGGAGAGACACTTTTCTCGTTAGATCTGACGGAGTTTAGCTAGCACAAGTAAAACACAAAAAGCCACGCAAAAACCATCGGTCCTGCGTTTTATACATGGGTAAGAGGGCAATCATATTACATTCCTTGTATTCCTACGCCTCATCACAAATTATTTAATACTCATAAAAAATCGTTTAATCTTTCCTTATATGGAAGTGAAAGATCTTAAAATAGCTTCTCTTTTGAAACATTAATCTAATTATAATTTATTGGCATGTTTACAGCCTTGAATTCCCAAAATAGAATATCTGTACTCTAATTTTTAACTAAGACATTTTATGAAAATGAATAAGTTTCAATGCTTTTATTAATACAAAAGTAATTTTATAACTTTTGTATTACATATATATATATATATATATATATATATAAGAAACTTAAATATTTTTTTTTTATTATACATCATTTTTATCTCATTTATTACAATCTAATCAGAAAAAATTATTTACTTCAATAATCGATTTCTTTCATGAAATGAAAATGTTGGACAACAATATGTATCTCAGAGCAATCAGCTGTAAAATCCTTGACATTGGAACTTAAACTTCTCCAAAAATTATTAGGCATAGTTGATTATATTTATCATTAAGTAATCAGTCTTTTAGAAATTAAATATTTATGATGAAACATTTTCTGGACAAGACAAGTAATTTTTTGTAAAAAGAAAAAAAAAAACGTTTTTGACTTACAAAATTTATTCGAAATTAGAAGAGATGTAATTAAGATTTAAACGAGAGCTGTAACTTGAAGAAACCTTAGCCAGAACAACTTATGGAAAGTGATGGATGAGCTTTGTAGCAACTAGTCTTGATTTCCCCTCCATAAATTATACAACAAATGTTTGTATTATGCTCCTTTTTCTTTAAGTAATACACCATTTATGTCAGGCATAAATAAATCTCGATATATTTTTTGCAATTTGTTTATTAAATAGGCATGTTGAATAATCTATTATACTGGAATAGAACAATCTATTAGCACAAGCTAGATTTTTCTGAATTAAAATGCTTGTAATAAGTAACTACTTTGTGTTTTACCATAAAAATGTTGCAGCCGCTATCATTCTTAAATTTCTTTAAAAACTTTCTTGCAAGAGGCAAGAATTTTTGCTCCGAGATAAGATGTCTTAGCTATAAATTACAGCGTTGAAATGTATCCTTAATGTAATAATTTTTACCTGGATTCTATTTTGAAATAAATGAGTAAATAAATAAGTGAAAAAAAATAAAAATATAAGCAAACTATACATCTCACAAAATTGCAAACATATACCTGAACTATAAATGTTTGTTATTGAAAATAACTATAATATAATTGCCAATGATTATTTTGTACATCGTGTGCCAAGTTTGTTTTTTAGTGTTCTTGAAACATTTTACGAAAAACTTTATACATGCATAATTATAATAATAAATCGGTATTTCATACATTACGATATCTAGTAACAAAACTAATTTTTTTACACTAAGTGACAAAAATAAGTAAATAAACATAGTTAAAATCTGATGACAAAAACACTCGTATCGTCGTAAAAACGTTGTAGAGGAAGTCAGTTAGTCCTTAGGAATCAAACACCATTAATGTTTGTAATTTCGTCTCAAGACAAACCAAATTTCCTTAGAAAATTTATTACACTGAGCCAAGAATTTCTACGAAGATCAATGTCGTAGTTATAAATTCAAGGTCAGCTGTGAATTCTCTCATTAGTAGAATAATCTTAGCTGTATCCCTCTGTCATAAAATAGAACCAGCCGTCATTCAAATTCACGAGCATACCTCTGAAACTGTTTAATGATTCAAACATTTGAGGACCTGCTCGAAAATCCTCATCAATCCTTTTACCGCCGTGGGTGATAAAACGTGAAGCATGCTGGAACAAGATGATATGAGAGGATCAAAATATCTGAGAGTTATATTTTGTAGAGAGCGAATCCTTCTCTCTATATATATATCACTTAAAACGTTTTTTTTTAAGTATTTAATTTCAGGAGGAAACAATGGGTAAAACGACGAATACATTGGAATAATATGATTGTTTTGATTTAACAATTTCAAAAAAGTCTTAAGGTGAAAATTACATCTAAATATATGCTGAGAAAATTGAGCTAACTTTACCATTTTTGATGTTAAAACGTTGAGCTTGATGAAGAAAAGTTATATAGCAGAGGATAAAAATGTTTGATAAATATACTTAGAAGATGCGCCATTTATCTACTAAATTTTTTTGATTTAGTTTGTTAATAAAGCAATAGCAAAACTGCATTTATTTTTCTACAATATGAGTATTACACTCTAACAATCTCAGAAAACGATGGAGGATAATTACTGTTAAAATGTATATTCGTATCATCCACTAGTGGACTGATCGTCCAGACATGGTTCCCACCAAGTAAAACATTAAGACTGATTTTTAAAATATTTTTTTTTTGCTTTGCAAAAAAAAACTGCGGTCAGTAAGTGGGAGGGTGACCATTTTAATCAGCCAGCGTAGGAACCGAGGTTGCACGGTATCGGTCCTTTTAAACTGTTCTACCGTAAAGTGCTCAACTTCATGCGTAGGTCGATGGGCTACCAAAGCAGGGGTGTCATACTCTCTGCAGCGGATCAAAATTGCGATGGTATGTTTTCGGATCATTCTCAGGGATGTTTCCCAGACCTTTGCCAATAGCCCACTGTGCAGTTCTAGTGCAACGTTAATAAAGTACCTACCTTTCTAAAAGTTTTTTATAGATTAGAAGTTGAATGGTACTATATGGCTCTACAGGATCATTCAATATTTACAGTAAAATATTTTAAAACTTTACTTCTGCATTGTAAAAATTCAGTGATTTTTTGCTGTGAATCTACTGTACAATATCATTCTCATATCGACATTTATTTTTTAACTAAGTTATATGGGATAAGAAGAAGAGAATAATATCAATAAAAAGTAACGGAATTAATTTTTCATTTAATTAAACATTAAGACTGATTTTTAAAACCTTTTATTTATTAAAAAAAAAAAGAAAAACTGCAGCAAAATGGTACAATTTTTAGCTTTTTAAAGAAGGTTTCAGTTGTTGTTGCTGCTATGAACTACTTAGCATTAGGCTAGTCAAGATCTATGAACAATCTATGAACAATCATTAGGCTAGTCAAGATCTGGCAAAAAGGCTAAGACAAAGCTAAATTCTGAAGGAAAAAAATCCTGCCTCACAAGTCTCGAAAAAGAAAAAAATATAACTGGATAAATTTTTTCGATGTTTAATTTCATGTAATTGGAATAAGCTGTATTTCCCTGGTAAAATATAAGATTTCAAGTGTCTACTAAAGTCTTACTGGAGCAGTCTGCTGGAATCGATTGCCTTTTAAATCGAACCCAGTTCAATTGGATAAAAAGACCAAAGAGATATCTCCTAGTTTTTGAAAATAATGCTATAGCCACTATATAAAGATATGATAGTTATCATAACAATGCGTTGTTTAGGTTCTTAATCAATTATTAAACCTTTGCGTATTGATTGGAATGTTTCCCATGTCCTTTTTTCGCTTTCATATTTTCGCGAATAATACGAAACCTTACTTGATAAATTGGTTTCCTTTTTGTAACTAACGTTTCTAGTATAGACATTCTGGTATGCATTCATGCATATTCCTCTTTTGCCTTATCAGTACATTTAACGAATTGACGCCTCATCGATCACGTTGGATTAAGAGTGTTCACCGCCAAAGACACATTTTTAAACTACTGTATGTTTTATTTTAAAGTATTTTTGCTCTTTAAAGGTATAGCACCCACTTCTTCCCAATGCAAATTCATCATCTTGCGATCTCTAATTTTCTAAAAAATATTTATCGAAAAGAACTAAATATTGGACTGATGCAATACTTCTAAGAGACCAATAAGCGATAAAATTATTTTTAAATTATCTTTACTCTAAAAATTTAAAAATTAAGCCTACATTTATTACTAATTACTTTTCTGCTCAAAAAAGTCAGAGATTTTAATTTTGCTGTACGTTCATAATAATTTTTTGTATACGTTTCATAAATCCATGAGTATAATTTGAAAATTCACCTCCAAATCTTCAAAGCTCCAATATAGACTGAAAAAAAAATCACGTTTCAAATCTAAAAATCACTTCACATTTACATAAATTTTGAAACAAAAACTTTTCATAGAATATTCTTAAAGCTGTAAAAAAGTTTTTGTGAAAAAATAAAAACAAAAAAACTTGTTTTGATTATTTTGGCAATTAGAAAAATTATTTAATTTAAAAAAATAAATTATTAAAAATTAAAAGTTTAAAATTAATTTAAAATGAAAAGAAAGTTTTTAAATAAAATAAAATTATGAAAAATATTTGCAAAAACTTTTAATTATAAATATGTATTGTATAATAAAAAAGTACTCATTGCGTGTTTTTATCAATAACCAATTTGCATCTTCAATTAACTTTAAACATAAATCAGTTTTAAAAGAAAAATCTAATATTCTGGAAAAAAAATTTTTTCTTACAAATCAAACAAAAGGTGAAACATTAACAGCAGTATTTACTTTCGATACATGTTCAAAAATTTCTATAAGTTTCATTAAAATTTGCGAACTATAGATTGGGAAAATCATCGATTAATTCCCTTAAAATTTCTTTTAAAATATTAATCAACAAATAAACCTCTTAAAATTTTTTCTTTAAATACGATAACTAAAAGCATCGTTAAGATGAAAAACATTAACTAAAATAAAAATGCATTAGAGGACCAAAAAATTAAATAAGGCAAACATAATCTTAAATCTGTGTGTTAAGTAATTTATTTGTTCACATAATTAGTTTCCATAAAATATATATTTACTTTTAAAGCATTACCATTAAATTAGAAAACAAAATCCTAAAGGAATTACAAACATTCACTAAACATTCCTTTTAAAAAAATGAAAAAAATTATTTAATTACTGTAAAATATATCTTACGCTTTTAAAAAATTACAGCCAAATATTTTTTATAGTTTTGTAAAATAATCATTAGTAATTCAGAAACTAATTTATAAACCCTGAAATCATTAAAAGACGTTATTTACTTTTAAATATATTCATTAAAAATTTTATACTTCATTTATTGTTAAACATACAAATAGTTAAAAATGCCCAAGGCATTCAGTAAAATATTGTTTTAATGGATTATTATAAACATTATTATAAACATTTAGCATTTATTTCAATATAATTTTTCAAACAATTATTTCGTAGTGAAAACAAACTGAAATTAGTTTGTAATTACTCTTTTTAAAGTAGAATTTTATAATGAATAAATAGTATATCATATAAATAATAATATTTTCTGCCTGAATTTTTCAAAATCTATGATAGTTTTTTGTTAGAATGTATGGGATATATATGAGATTTGTTGCGAATATATGCGAAATATATGAGATTTGTTTGTAATTATTTTTCTTAAAAGTATTCTTGTATTGAAATAAAAATAAATGCTAAGTAAATAAAACTGTTTCTTTGAGACTGATTTTTTTTCAAATCGACAGTCTGAAAAGTTCAAAATATGTATGTCTATAGCTTATAATCGAGGTCTGAATGTAATAAATGCCCTCGAGAAATGTAATATATGTAGAGTACTATAATTGTGCTTGCCTAAAAAATTACAAAACTTACTTTTGGTTTTGTAAATTTAGTATTAATATATTGATTTTTAAAGCATTTGGACATTATTTTGTTAATGAAATTTAAAAAAAAAATCATCATGAATTTGGCTCATTGATTCCTATCTTAAATTTTATTTGAGTGGAAAAATTAATTGCTTGCGCAAAACTCATAATCTCAAATCATGAATCTCAAATCAAAATATAGCATGACTTTTGATCTTTTTTCTTCATCAGTCCCTTCTCTGTTCATTTTATTCAATCATCTAAAAAAAAAATATTTTAATTATAAGTACAGATATAAATTGAGATATTTTAAAATAACTATATTTAACTTTAAAAAGCCTAGTAAAATAGTGTAAGACTGTAAGGTTTATCAATTATCTGAAATTTAATAGCACAAATGTTCTTTATTAATGAAAGGGTGCTTTTTTATATGAATCAGTCTCATGAGGCTTGAATAGCCAATTTGTAGGCGTTGGGCTCTGGTCTAAGAGGTCACGTATAAGATCCCCACCGACCGAAGACCCGTGCACTGAATGGTAACTTGTTTAATCAGTCGGGTCACAAATTACTCCATATTCCAGAATCCTCCAGGTCTGTGATTGAATGAATGGCATGAATGTGTCTGCCCTATACACGGGCTGTGACGTGTATGTAGCTGAAGTAGTATTCTTGGCCATAGATAACGATACTGAAAAGCAAGAAACGCATCCTATGCTTTAAATAGACTTATACACTTGGTTTAGCCAAGTAGGCTTGCTGAATTGGCAAACGACATTAGAAACAACAGCAACACGGTAGCAATGCAATAATCATTATTGAACGTATTTCTTGTAAAAAAAAGCATTTCTAGTTATTTTCTCAAATGGTTTGGAGAAATTATTTTTAATATCTCTAAATACTGCATACCGGTTTTTTCGTCGTATAATTACTTTTTTCTCGGTTCATTACAGTTCATAACCTCTAAAACATGCAAATTACAAATATAGTAAGATCAATGTATTCTAAAACAACCTTAAAAAATAAAAATGAAATGTTGTACTGTTAAATAAAATAGTCATAAATTTATTTAATATAACTTCTGTGATAAAATTGTTTGATTGCAACAATCAATACGAAATCTCAAACAGTATCTTTCATTTGTTTTGGAACTAATTTTTTCAAACAAACATGTTTAAATTGTGACATTACTATGTCTGTTTTAAAAACTGAACCATAATTATTATTTATCCACTAAAACCCCATTCCAGGGTTTAGTTCTAAATGAAAAACCTGGGAACACGAGAAGCTTTAATATTTCGGATGATTTTTTTTCCCTCATACTAAAATCTTTCTTATTAGTATGAAAAATCCGGTGAAAAAAAATTGTTTTTGTTTATACCAAAGAAGATTACATTCCGGAGCGGGAATTCTTTTATAGACAATTTCTCAGGATATTCTGTGCTTTCAATTTGTGTATACTAGAGAGTCGAAGCACCCTTTCAATTTTCCAAGTAAGTTTCTTTAGTGATTCCGAGAAAATATTACGTTCCTGTCTTTATTTATTTCTTCTAACGTCTATCTTGAAAATAATAGCTTTTATTCTATTATAGAAGAGTTCAGATATTGCTTTTACCCATAATACATTTCCTCTGAAATGCAAATGAAGTTCAGATGCTGGGCATTATGCCAAGCATTTTGACTAAGGTAAATATCTGTTTATACCAAAATATGCAATACTATCTGTTTTGTTTTTTATAATATATTTTCCTAATATTGTCATCGTTTTCAATTCAAAACTTTTCTTCATATGAAGTCTTTATTTTGCATATCTAGATTCATACTTTCTACCGGAAGTAAGCATTACTGGATTCCTACAGTGATATCTTCATTTAAATCAGGAAAAAATTTAAATCATTCCCATTAAAAAAAAACAAAAAAAAAACATGAAATTAATATCAAATCACGATAAAAAGTTCCGGAACTCAGGATGTCAGTACTTTTCACCATTCACTCTTACCGGAGCCACACAACGGAATAAAAAAAATATTATATACCGTATTTTTACAGTAATAATTACCGTAAAATCGTTGAGTCAATCTAGTTAAATATTTACTATTGTAAAAGTTACGGTTAAATATTTTAAAGTTAAAAATTTATTTTAAGGTACGTACATACGTAAGATAAAATTACGGTACTCTCAAAGTGATGATTTTTTATAACATTATTTTAATTGGATTTTTTTATAGTATACATACATTTCAGAGATTTTTTTTTTCAATTCCATAGGTTCAGCTTTATACTGAAATTTCATTTTTAAGGATTTATTTTATTAAAGTGGTACATAAACTGAAAAAAGTGGGGTTAAAACTACCAGAATATGTTAAAACTTACCTTTTTTTTGTATCTAAACCAAAAAGGTCGATAATTTTTACCAAAGTGATTTGGTTATTATTTTAGGAAAATTAACAATAAACTATGGTTTTATGACCACTGATAAAATGGCCACTGCATTAAAATGTGGTAATTTTATCATGATACCATAGAGAATGGTATAAAAACGATTTATTTGCTTAAATTTTCTTTTCATTTTTGTATTTTGTACTGTAATATGTGGTAATAACAAGTATAATTTTGAAAACCAGAATTTCCGGTAAGCCGTTATTATATAAACGGAAAAATTATCAAATGAATAATCAGTTTAGATACCGTATATTTTAGTTTGGAAACTATATTTAATTCATACAGTACGGAGATTTCACCGGAATTTTTTTTCTATCATTTGTATTTATTCTTTTAAAGAGTAATAAAATAAACATAATTTTTTTTTATATGACAAACGTAAGGTTCTTATTTACGTGTGAATGGAATATCTAGTTTACTAATAACCGAACCATGATTTGGGTATATAGATATTGCATGGATTATCTAATTTGCTAATAATCAAATCATGATTTGGGCCCATTAAAAATATAATTCATATAATTGAAAAAGATAATTCATATAATTTAGCGGTAAATAAAAGTGAAAAATCTTGCTTTTACTTCCGCATGGCACTTCAAGTTAATAACAAAACCAACTTCACCATTAACTGTCAAGTATTAATTGACATTAAGATATAGTTAAATCTAAACACAATTGCACTATCGTTAAGAAACGTAAGATAATGCGCCTTTTCCGAGCTAACATGTTTGGTTATCATCCCAAATAATTGGAAATACTTTTGACTCTTCTTGCTTGTGAATTATGAAAATGCATTTTTAATGAATTTTTATAGCTTACTTGTCTGTCTTAATCTTTCAATATTTTTATCATCAAAGTGCTTAAGCAGATATATTTAAGCTATTGATCTGAAGAACTGCAAATCCCTTTTTAAGATGCGATGTTAAACATTGCATTTGAACTACGGTTTTTTTCCCAGCAATTTTCGCGGATAAACATTTATTCAACGTTAGCAAAATTTATCTGAGTTTGCAAAAATCAGTTCACTTGTATTTATGAGAGGGGTGTTGGCTAGATAGTGAAGTTTACAGAACACATAAAAATCTGTATCTACAAACAAATCAAATGTATAGAGCTCCTGATATAGCCAGTGAAAATGGGACGCAAACTTTTTCGTTCATACTCTTTCACGCATTGATAAGAAAATAAAAAAAAGTGATGTATCCTGAATAGCGATGAAAAAAGGGATAAAAAAAAGATGTAATAGTAGGGATTTGTAGGGAAAAAATAAAGATACGGAAGTAGCTCCCTCTGCATTGAGATCACTATCATAATAATGGAACGAAATCCTTAAATTCTTTTCGATGTCTAGTTTACTGCTTGCTATGTCTGTGAATGATATACTGCGGAGGATAAATATATCAGTAACAGCTACATTTTGTATAAAATAATATTGCATGTATTGTACTTCATTCAACAGTAGTGCTGAGCAATACCGAAATTTCAATATCATGACAGACTGTTAAAAAATATCGATATTTCACGGTAATTTTACAGTTTGGATAATTTGTGAAATATTTGCATAGATCAATATTTTTGTACCCGAAATGAAATTTATCAATAATCTCTGTAATATCGTATTTGATCTTTATCATTATTAATAATACTAATAATATTTATAATATCATTATAGATAATACTCTTAAATAAACAACCGGTCATTTTCTTTCCATCGATTTTTTTAAAATGTATAATTATAATAATACATCAATTCATAAAGAGACTCTAGGAAAAAGAATTTCGATTAAGATGTGTAAGATGTTCGATTGTGTACTTTTTAAATTTTAATTCTTCAGAATCAATCAATTTGTGGTGGAATGATTCTGTGAAAGGGGATTTTTTTTTTAACAATTCTCATTTCGAATAATTTTCATGTAATATACATTGAATATACATTGAATATATTTTGTCCCGCTAAATTACTTTAAATAAAATTCTTTAAAGTTAGTATGTATAGCTAATTATGTCAGTTATTTATATCTTTTTTATTGCAGAATTACAAATTTCTAGCTGTAAATTTTTTTTAATAAGATTTTTTTTTCTAAATTATGATTTTATCCGAACAAACAAATGCTTGAAAAAAGTGACTATTTAATGAAGAGGACCTTCGATAACAGTCACCGGCTTTATAAGTTTGAGGAAAAGAATTACTACCAAGTTATTAGAGTCTACCGGCCGCTGGCTACTAACTGAAAATTTAAATTTGTAGATTTATTTGATAGTTATTTTAGTTAATCTCTACCAAACATTACGTTGAACATCATCTAGAAATAAAAAAGAAAGAAACCTCTAAAATCATCTACGAGAAGGCATATTTTACTAAAGCTTTGCACGAATTTTACAAAATATACATTTCAAAAAGCAAATATTGATTTCCTATAGAAAGCTTCCTTTGCTTAACATTTATGCAACATTTTGCATTACATTTTATAACATATGTAGTAAGTTATTCAACAGCAGCAATTCAATATTACTAACATCAAAATTAGAATATTGCGATAGATTTTTAGATAATATCAGTAAGTTATGATATATCACAGCTTTTTTTTCAGTTTATTTTAGTTATATATTTCTTGCAATGATGAATAGTTTTATAACGCTAATATAAATGTTTCAATAGTCATTACAATATCGTATTTGATCATCATCATTACTGATTGATTGTTACTTAATTTGATTTTATTTCCTATTTATCATTGTCAATCAGACACCAATCATTATATTGAACCTCAAAATGAAAAAGAAACATCTTGGAAACTATCTTTCCCTAAGCACTTTTTAATAAAACATTACACGTATTTTATGACAGAAATGCAAGTTTCAAAAAGCGAATATCGATTATCCACTGAAAGCTCGTATCATTCCCTTTTCGATATTTATGAGTATTTATATGAAAGGAAAGGTACGAAATCTTCTGCATGACATAAATACACTTTTCAAATAAAAAACTTAGTAATTCTTTATATCATCCCATCAAAAATTACGGTATGGTTTTCGGCCTTTATTTCCCCCCTATCCCTTCACAAAAAAAAGTTTTTCTTTCTAAAGGTGTGAATATTTCAGCTTCAAATTTATAATTTAAAGCATACGGTATAGAACCATGGATATAAATAAAGTTTCCAAAAGTTAAAAAGAAGAAAAGGATTTTAAAAAGAATGCTTTCTGAAATATCTGCATTCTCAATTAGGTCTTTCTTCATTTTTAACAGATTAAGCATTTTATAGGGTATGCTTGACACATTAAATGAACGTGCCTATAAAGTGTAATGGCTAGTTTATACAAAAATTAAGAAAATATTTTGCATTTTTTAAATTTAAACTTTTTTTCTACTAATAGTTCAATTTTTTCTTTCAAAAGATAGTTTATCTTGTAGAAGTAAGCACGATTTCCTTTAAGTCCGAGACATCCTAGTGATCGTTCCTATACTTTCCTCCTTTTTTCTTCTTTTTTTGTGAGATTTAGTTTATTACACAGTTCGTTTTGTTTTAAGAGTATAATATTTCTTCAGTGTAACACCAAGTATCCTTTCTCTAATACCAAATTCAATTATTTCTTTCAAAATTTTTTTGGAACACTTCATGAATTGTATGTTTTGTATGTAAAAATGATTACTGTTGAAAATATTAATTAATTTTCGCTATCAAAAATATCGCGAAAACCAAAATATAGATTTATTATTTAGAAACATATTTATTTACAAGTAAGAAAAAAAATATCGAGATTTGGAGAAGAAAAAAAAAATTTAAGTACACCAAAAAAACTCTATTTTGTTTTTAAATGATTTAACTTTTTGCTAGTGACTGCTAGCGTTATTATGACTTTAAATCATTTCCTCTAGCGTTGATAGATCATCACCACTACAGAAAAAATATACATAGTGGACTTGATTCCTAAACAGAAAAAAAAATTAAGTTTCCTTTAAGGCGATTATAACATTTAAAAGCA
>OX421971.1:54018094-54140753 GCA_949128135.1 Parasteatoda lunata
CATGAGAATCACCCATATACAAACACAAAAATTTTAAAACAGAGTTAATTTCAAAACTAAATATATTTCAAATCTCAGAGTTCATATTTTACTACATTAACAACCAACAACCATCTTTCCAATTAATTGGATTGAAAATAGTGTGTCGTAGGAAGATACAAGTGCCGGTTTCAATCCCGGGCATTCTGTACAGTGCAAATCCCAATACTGTTAAATCAAAACTTGAAAATTTTAAAAGAATAAAATTTGAACTAACAAATTATTAATGACAATCATTAGATAACAAATAATTAGAAATTGAGCTAACAAATGATTGATGATTTCGCATTCTCGTTTAACAGGATAAATGCCATGGTATGATCCAGTTTTATTTATTTATTTATTTATTTATGCAGCTTTCAAAATGAATGCAGCTATTGATCATTTAAACTATTGCCTTTCATAAATAAAATTCCTATAATACTGTAAAATATCGGCAACGGGACAAAAAGTTTTGGAAATAAGATGAGTTATGTCTGTTACGTAACTTATGGCTTTATATTTGTAATAGGATATAAGTTCCTATGACAAAAAAAGGACTAATGCTATTTGTCGGAGATACAATAAAATATCTATATATTAAAGTTCGGATTTGTATTTTGGTAAAAAAATGAAAAAATATCGAAAATCCTCAATTTATTAAAGTCTTGGAGAATACCGTGTTAGTAGTATTGTCACCATCGATCCATGATTTACTAAATGTATTGAAATGATACATAAACTGGGACAAATCTTTGTTTTTATTTCAAACATCTATTAAGGAATAAAATGATTGTCCTTAAAATGCATGGATAAAGAATAAATGTTTTAAAGTATATTTTTTTTGTATTGAAAAAATAAATAAACAATATTTGCTTTTGCTTTTATTGAAATTATATGATTAAATTTAAATTTATCTTTCATTTAAAATAAAACATTAATAGCTTTTCAAACGGTGAAGGTTTCACATCAATAATTATAATATCATGAAAAGCGAAATATTTCTGATGATAATTCTAATTTCTAAATCAGTTTGTATATAAATAAGGAAGTGCTGAAGTCACAATTAAAAAAAATAATAAAGTAGTATTGCTAAGCTTTCTGAAATATCAGATTATCTTCAAAAGAAATTGAACACGATTTATTAAGGCTGAGTTGCTATGCATACTTCACTAAAATTATATATTTAAAAAATATTAAAAAGAAACAAAAATATTTTAAATTGAAAATTAATTCATAATAATTTAAAATAATAATTATTATGCGTAAAAATTTTCTAATATTTAAGTTAATCAGTTATTTCCTGTGCATTAGTGACAAGTAAAAAATAAAAAAAAATTATAAAAGTTAATATTAAATCAATTTATCACTAATCAAGCTCACTAACAAAGTCTCAACTTAAATAAAAGGGTAATAAAATATTTCGGTAAAATTAGTAAAATTTTGATAATTAGGCAATAATCTGTAAAGTAACTATAGGAAGCATGTAAGAATCCTTAACTAAGCAAAAGGAAACAATGTAGAACTATTGCCAAGATTGCTAAAAAAATCTATATTTAAATAGTATTATAATTTTTTTGCGTAGAACCAAATTTAATATAAACGTAAAAGGTCTATTACCAAGCAAGAAAACATTACTTTTTCAAATTGCTTCTGATTTTTTTTTTATAGCGTGACCGAAATATTTGAGCGTATAGTTATTGCGATTGAAAATGCAGGTTTTTAAGAATTTTTTTTATTGTATTATGTAAAGTTTATAACAAATATTTTTATTAAATTATGTACATCATAATGCACTATATGGAATAAGATATCATGCAAACCGGTTTATGAGTTTTCTGGCCCATACGAACGATTTTGCGGAAATTTTCATTGACCATTTTACATAAATGAAGATGGATTTTGTTGATTCATTACTTAATTTCCTCCTACAAGGCTTAATTGGCATGAACCTTAAACTCAGAAACGCATGGTAGAGAGATGATTAATGAAGTTGCCAATTGCATGAGTTAGACTGCTATTTTAATAATAAGAAACGCGCCAACAAGTCAAATATTACATTATTAAAAATATCTAAAAAAGCAGTAAAAAATGCAATTCATAAAAAAATCCTTCTTTTTTCAGGCGCACTCAATTTTAAATAATCCTCAATTTTAGTGGGTGTCTCACTGTGGTGTCACATAATTCATTATATGAATTATGTGAAATAGAAGTCTTGAATGAAGTTCCATCTAAGATTGCATAACATTCAGTAATTTGCAAGACGTAATTTAGCCTTTTAGATACAGTGCAAACATTATTATTGTCATCTAGGAAACTAATATTTTATTCCAAAATCACTTTCTATTAATTTGAAAATGTGGGCTAATTGTTACATTGTCTTCTGTTCTTAATACATACAATTTAGTGAAACTAAAACTAAAATGGTGTGTACACACATATAGAAAGCAACCTTCATATATCTATTTTCAAAGAATATAAAAAAAAACTAACACTTATAATCATATCATCAATCTAAAGATGTTCGGCTGTCATCGCATCGGCTACATATACTTAAACAGAAATTATTAAACTAAGAAAAGATTTTTTTATATTTCCAATGGCAAGACAAAATGTACAAAGAGAAAGATGAAATAAATAACGAATGCATATGTACATAGGATAACAAAGAAAGAAGACCGAAGTCTTTGCCTTAAAAGTTCTCTTGCTTCCCAATATCTTGAGGACTCAGTGTGTCCATGAAGGGCCCCACATAACTAAGAAAAGATATATTTTGTTAACCGTAATCAAATGGTTAATGGCGTGGCACACCATATTTTGATAACAAAGATTGATCCTTAATATTATTTCCAGAGAGTGTTTAATCTTCCGACATTTCTGCTTGCTAACAGCGCAATAAACAAAAAATATTGCCTATTTAAAAATTGTGATGTTTTACATAAAAAAACACTCTCTTAATCAATGTAAATAAGTGGTCTATCGTAACGAGAAGCACTATATTTTTTACAAAAAATTATTTCTTAATATTATTTCCGGCGAGTTTACAATCTACCGACTTTTCAAGTAACTAACAGCACAATAAACAAAAATAAATTATTGCCTACTTATAAAATGAAATGCTTAACATAAACGCTCTCTTGATAAATGTAAATAAGTGGCTTATCGTTATAATGCCCCTAGTTATTTTATTGCCTCAAACCCTTATTAATACATTTTATTTTAACCAAAATCAAAATGCTGTGCAAGCACATTTATAAAGCAGCATCTATATACTAATTTTCATAACCATTACAAAAAAAATTAATTAACGTTAATCATCGTATCATCAGTCTAAATAGGCATGCGCTTCTTTGCATCGCCAGCATATAGTTAAACAGAAATCAATACTTAATAAAGTATAATACTGCCTGTAATCTGTATTCAAATAATTAACGACGTGATGCGTTTACCAAATTGATTATTTTTTTTTCTTATTTCTTCCACCATGGCTTATTCGTCAGGAAAACGATAAAGAATCGTAATTAAATACCTTCATTTAGACTCAGTAATGTAATGATTTGAAAGGAAGATAATGGTTTTATCCCTTTTGGGTTGAAGATAATGTTCTCATGTACTTACACAGTTTAAGTAACATTATTGAAAAAAGTAGGACAGTAATAATTCAAAGTAATAATTCCCTTTATGTTTAAGTCGTGTTATTTTAGTCTTTTATTTCTTTTAGCTGAATAAATTAGCTGAGAAAAGAAGTTAAGGAATTATGTGGAAAAATTAGTTAGTAAATGCATCTTAAAGTCTGCATCTTTTGAATGGATTATATATTTTTCCTATTTGTTATTGAAAATTGCACACTATAAATAATTGTGTCAATAAAATAAATGCTATACAGTAGTTTGCAGAATTGTTAAGATTCTATGTAAAATCTTAATTATCAGGTGATACTATAAAGATATATTGTTTTTACGCGGCTGAAACCGGTTTGCTCTTGTTTGCGTTCGTGTATTAATTGGTAAGTCGTATTATAATGCAATACGTTAAAGATGAATACAAATAGGAACTATATCAAAACTCTCCTGAAATATTTAATAGTTTATGGTTATGAAAAATACAGCACGAAACATTTCTTTTTCTGCATTAAAGTAAAATCTTCCAAACACGGCTCACTTTCGAACAATTATTTTTTCAATTTATCAGCTATTTAGAAATAAGATTAGCATACGAATCTTATCCAAGTAAAAGTATTATCCTATTAGGAATTTTAATAAAACAGATAAATGCGAAATGTAAAGTAGTGGTAAAATATATAAAAAAAAAAATTTCTCGACATTATGCACGAAATCTGATGAGATGCAAAGGAACTTTCTCACTTAAAAGTAAGGAGATTTGCGCTTAAAAGAATTGCAATGGATTTGTAAAAAAAGCGGGTCTTTTCATGGCCGGGTCCCCTCGAGACGTGCCTTCATCAGAATATGTGAAAATCGTCAGGCTTTGAAGCTGTCAACCGTTGGGCATGTTTAATCCTGCATCGGCCAAAATATATTTAAACACCCATTATATGTATGTTTAAATATGAAAGTACTGCATATAACCTAGAGCAAAACGTGTAATTTCTGAAAAACCACAATGCGTCTAATAATTTTATCTAATTATTATAATATACTAATACAATACCTTATATAATAAATATTCTATATTTATATAATCTATCGTCTAATTTAACCAATTGATACACGAACGTAAACAAGTGCAAACCGGTTTCAGTCGCGTAAAAACAATAAATCTGCATCGTATCACCTGATAATAACGATGTTACATAGAATCTTATAGTGCGTCTAATAATTTGGAAAGGGACTGCAGATTAGAAAAGGGATAAAAATGTAGCAGAGCAGAATAGGGTAGTGATAAAAATTGTAACCTGTTATATTACACTTTATCTTTCTCTGGATCGTGATAAAAATAAGATCTGTGGATGCATGAATGGTCATATGTATGAGTCTCCCTGTAAAACGGACTGTGACGTGTGTGTATGGCCCTGCAAAACAAGAAACGCACCGTCGGTCTTAAAATTCGCTTGGTTACCCTACCTGGATTGCGGGCTTGGCAGGTGGCAATAGAGATAACAGCATTTTCATAACTTGCCACCATGTTTATTTCGAAGAAAAAAAAATCTATTCTCAGAGTTATTCTAATTTCGAGAACTATGCTCGATGTCACTATGATAAATAAAGTTTACATTGGATTTTCATATTCGACTATATTTGTTTCAGAGCTATTTCGGAACATTGTTGCTTAATTATTATAAACCTTATTTTTTCAAGGCAATGTCGTTATTTAAATACATTTTATAGTAAATTTTATACTTATAGCAAAATTTAACGGTGGAAATAAAAGAGTATATGTAAAATATTAGAAAGATTTTGCAAAGCGTCAAGTTTTCCTTTACATGCCCAAAAATTTCCCCGACAAATCGCAGTTTCACAAATAGGTATAAAAAAATAAAGGAATTTGAAATTTCTCTAATCAACCATGACTTCTGCTAAGGGGTATTATATTTGAGAAAATATCCTCCACCGTAATCAAGGTAAAACGTCTTAAATACTTTTAAAAAAAACATGGCGAATGTTACAGTATGCGATGAAAGATAGTCTAAACAATTTCTCTCGTGCCGTCTAGTAAAAATGCTGAACTTCACAATAAAGACCTTGTTTAAAAGCAACACATAAGGTTTTGAGTATCTACACTGTAATAGTTTGTAATTATTCTTTAATTCGTTTTATATTCCATCTAGAGAGGATCTATAAATAATATAATTTTATGTAAGTTTAGAATATTCTGTTTTGGAATTCACAGCCATTTATTCTTTAATTCGAATTATTCTTTAATTCGTTTTATATTCCTTCTAGAAAGGATCTATAAATAATATAATTTTATGTAAGTTTAGAATATTCTGTTTTGGAATTCACAGCCATTTATTCTTTAATTCGAATTATTCTTTAATTCGTTTTATATTCCTTCTAGAAAGGATCTATAAATAATATAATTTTATGTAAGTTTAGAATATTCTGTTTTGGAATTCACAGCCATTTATTCTTTAATTCGAATTATTCTTTAATTCGTTTTATATTCCTTCTAGAAAGGATCTATAAATAATATAATTTTATGTAAGTTTAGAATATTCTGTTTTGGAATTCACAACGTAACTCGCTGCATTCAACAAATGTGCAGCATTCACTTTATTGTTATTTTTCATTTGAACTACATGCACATATTTGATCGATGCTAAAACATATCTGGTCTTAAATTGAAAATTATAAAAACAAGTAAAATATCTTAGCAATTAAGTTGCTAGTAATTTTAACACAAATTTGTCATTTGCAGTACCAAATTAAATTAAATGAACAGAAATAGTAAAAGTATATGAAAATTCAAACAATGCCAGAATTTAAAACAGTAAAATTTGTCACATAATGAGTATTTCTTCCTCTGAAAAATTTAAATATTGTTTCACAGATTGGTAGTTTGATAGTTATAAAATCTTGTAAAATGAAAAAAAGCAACCATAGTTTACTATTAACGTCAATGAAAATTATTCTTCATTTATGAAAAAATGTTTCCTTTTAAAGAAATGTGACTTTTAAAAAAATGTTTCCTTGATTTTTATAATTTTTATTACAATTTAAGATTTTGTTACGAGTTTTGATTAGATTTGCTAAGAAGAATCCACAATCTGCACTTTAATGTAACTTTAAATAAGCTCTGGACAAGTATCTATTGCGCAACTCACAGTATTCTGAAAACGTGCAACATTCACTTTAATATTTTCATTTTATTTCCACCCTGCGCAAACTTCCAGCGCCATTTCCCACCTTCTTGATGGGAGTAAGGTAAATACGTTACCTCAACAACGGGTACAAAAATACATCGAAGCATGAAGTAAAAAAGCTATAAACAATATCATTCCTGCAGTGTAAAGGCAACAAAGGGTGTCATGTAAAAAGATAAAAAAAAAGAAGACCATGTAGAAAAATAATGCTTTTCCCAGCTAAATTGAAAGAAGCTGTCATGGACGGCTTTTCTACGCCCCTGCTATTTCCTAACACAAAGGATAAATGCTTAGGATAATCGAGAAACTTTGAAAGGATCCTGAATTGCACTTATCTCCTTGCAGACTAGGATGAATAAGACCTCAAGGACACAAAGAATTCGTGTAATTGATCTAGAAAGTAACATAAAGGATGGCGCTTGAAAATATCACTTTTTGTGCTCCTTATAATCGCATACTTTTTTATTTTAATTTTATTTGAAGTGCATGGTTGTTGTAAATGTTTTGTATGTATTGGTAAGTGATGTTTAATTATTAATTGATTGAGTTTGGTTTTTGAATTTTTTCAACACACCTTTTGAAATTTTGGTTTTTACTAGACTAACACAAAGGGCAATCAGTATCTTAAAGAGAGTAACACTACATTTCTTAAAAGTATTTCATTTTAGTTAAATATTTTTTCTTTATGTATAAAATCATTTTCAGGCTGTTTTATTAGTCGAGTGATTGATGAAATGTAAGGGAAAACGTTTGCAATTTCAGCTGTTATTGAGTGAAATTAATTTTCCTCAATAAGAATAATCTAATTTAAAAAGTTTTGAAGAACTTGCAAATCTTGATTTTTTTAACAGTTTTCTTTTTATGACGAAACTAAAATATTAGATACAATCAATAAATTAAGAGTCAAAAGCTCCTTCAGACAGTTCATTTAATAAAAGTCTAAAGTGTTTTTTAAAATCATTTAAACAGTTGTCATATTCCCCCGGCCCCTTGGCCGAAGACACCTCATGTTAAAAATGAAGACTGATGCACGTTAAATCTGTCGAATCGCAAAGTTCTCCATGTTTCCATAACAAAGCAATACCTCTGGGGGTACTGATCCAGGAGTTTTTTGTCTTCTGGATAGGTTTAAAATTACAAGGCTACGGAGTTGAACATTAGTAGTCGTAAACCCGAAATTGGGTCGGCTGCTTAAAGACGGATACAAGAAAAAACCTATTATCAATGCATTTATGGAATGTACTGCCCATTAGTCAGTGATAAGCAAGCGGATAATTTTTGTAACTTCAGTAATTTTATTTTAGGCTCATCAATTATTTATTAATAAAATTTTGATTAAACACATCGTTTTTCATGTCACTTATTGAACGTGCTAAATGAATCTTGAAATTTTGTTCATTGCTCAATATTATTGTTTTTATAAGAAGAATTTTTAAAAGTACCATGACTAGTGCTTTTAGACATTAAATACCATTTTATATTTCCAAAAGCATTTTATAATAAAAACGAGATTTAATATAAGTAATTTTATTTTTTCACTTATTTTCTTATATTTAATATTTTTCTTTTATTTATAGAAAATGTTACTATACCTATTAAAAATATGAAGAGAGAAATTAATGCATTAAATCTCTTTCATTTCATCAGAATGCTTAAAAATTGCGAAAAGCATTCTAATGCAATAAAAGAGAATGTCAGCACACCTGCTATTACTTAACTTAAATGATAAATGTTTAAGTTAATCGATAAACTTTGAAAAGGTTTTAAATTGTGCTTGGATTTCTGGGAAGTGAATGAATACTCAAAGAGAGATAATACAAAAGTATTACACAGTTGCACTTTATTTCGCCAGAATCGTCATTTTGTTTATGTCTGCGTGAGATTTGCAAACAAAGGTAAAGCAACACATAAATAAAGGATTAATTCTTTAACTTATTTTTCTATCTTCTCCTATATCTTAGAATTTCATGCATTTTTGAAATAATCCATTTTAAAAAATTACGTAGTTCTTATAAAAAACGACGTAAGATTACTTTCCAGAGAATGTTTTTTTTATATTTCAATTTTTTGTCAAACTACAGAGTTTACGTTAGACAAATATGGATAATTTTTCGCTTTAATATCATAGGAAGTTTTTAGTGTCTGTTAAAAGACGCATTGTGGAATGTGGGGAAAAATTATTTCTAATTTTTATAATGATAAAAAAAAATATATATGAAAATATTAGAAAGGATTTTGGTGAGAATGCTCACAAAATGGTAACATCGAGCAAAAATTTTAAAATATTAAAAAAAGGGTATCATTAAAAGAATTCATGAGATTTTTTTTTTCTTTTACTTGAGTAGCGAAATTATATTTAATTTTTAATCAATTATTTTACCAATATAAATAGCAAAACTTCTGAAGAAAAAAGTAAGTTATAAAAGATTTTGTACCATTTGAGATAGAGCATGTTGTTCCACATATTCTAGATAACATTAAAAAAAAATATTTCTTTTTTTTATTTTTCTATAATACTGATTAACAAATTTTGGGAGGCAAATAATCCTTCTGTTTACACATAGTTATATTTATTCAAACAGTTTTTTTTTTTACTTTTTATCCCTATTCTAGAATTATTATTCCTTTCTATATTCCCTTAGAAATAAAAGAGTGGCCAAGACTACCAAAAAATAGCAAAAATTATCGCATTTTCACCTCAACGGGAACACCAAAGATCTTAGTAACTTCGACTGAAGCGATTTGAAAGGAAATTTACAATTCGGATTTTTTATTAAATATGATATAATAAGAACTTTATTTTCGAGACCAGAATTTCCGCTACACTGTGTTACTAAACAGAAATATTACCAAATGAATTGCTTACATACCGTGTATTTTAGTTTTTATTACCAGAATTGTAGGATTTTTTACTTTTTTTACGTGAAATTTACCCTACAGCATGCTAATTTTACCAGAATTATTTTGTTTCATCTATTTTGTCTATTCTAAATTTTATTCTTCCCTTTTTTCTGATCCACTTTTTTCTACTTTTTCTCTTAAGTGCTCTTCTTGTTCTTTATAATTTATTCTTATTTTTCTTTTCTAATTTTGCTTTTAATTTAATTTACTATTTTCTTCAAATTTGCCTCCCTTTTTTTATATTTATTTTACAAATCTTTCCTACGCCCGCTTCTTCATTTCAGTATTGTTATATACATCATTAATTTATTATTCGATAGCAAACTGTTCGAAAGCTTTTATAAAACTGTCTAATCCAAACTATAGACTAGCTGGGGTTTGATCTATATTCTATTTTCATATTCTAGTTTTGCTCTTAATTCAATTTATTATTTTCTTCAATGTTGCGTCCCACCTTCCATCATTTTAATTTATTTTACAAATCAGTTCCATTACCCCCTTTTCCTTTCAGTATTGCTATATAAACAAAATTTATTATTCTATAACAAGCTGTTCGAAGATATTTTTAAAACTGTCTAATCCAAGCTGTAGTCTAGTTGGCGAATACTTAATTAAAATTATAATATAAAATATTTTGATTTTTAGCCGTTAGAAATATTTTAAATTTAACATAAATATTTCAACCAAAAATTAATATTTTAATTAAAAATGAAATCCGAAGTCTTCTTAGCAATGAAGTAGTAATCGATACAAACTCGACGCCATCTAAAAGTTTCTCTTTACTATAAGGTAACGTTTCTTCTAAATGATGCATAAAAACATTAAAATACACATAAAGAAATAAAACTGAAACTTGGAAGCGATATTATTTAAATAGCCGTTTTGTGCGTCAAATGATGCTTAATGTTACTCAGGAGAACACCTTCGCCTAATAAATATGCAACGTTTCACTCCTGTTGCAGAACGGACGAGTGAGTTTTGTGAAAAACGTCTGCTTTAGAGGATTTGAATCAGTGGATTTGCATAAGCTTCGATGGAGCTTTTCTGACGCTGAGTTTCAACAATTTTAAGAGGGATTTATTTCTGATGATCATTCAAAACTTAGAGTTCTAACAAATTCAGATAACAAAGACCTTATCACGATGATGGAAAATTTAATAAAAATATTTAAAATGACCGAAATAAGTTTCGATAATACAAAAATCTTCTTTTTTTCTAGTATAAAAAAAAAAAAATATTTGATTGTGTTGTTTTTCCCACATTACAAAAAAAAAAATCGGCACTTAGGGTGCATCCGTAAAATTCATTCTGCTTGTAAAATATTATACCATAATTTTCACAGTATTATTCATGATTCAGTGAATCTACGTTAATTATTACTGTAAAAGTATGGTATATCAGATTTTTTGTTTCTTACCGTCTTTCGGTATAAATGGATTTCACGGTAAGAAGTACTCTGGAGTGCCAGTACTTTTTTCCTTAATTTGATCCGGAATTTTTTATAATTTCTAATATTTCTTCTGTTTCAATTTATAGTAGTCACACAATTTAAATTCAAAATTCGCACTTTATTATTTTTTATTTGGAATGCTTTTTCTTTTTATTTGAAATGCTAAGTGATACTTAAGAGAACTCCTTTGCCCAATTTATTTCACTCCTGTTACTCAATAAACGAATGGGATTTATGAAAAAAATGGAATGAAACGAAGGATTTTCAAAATATTTAGAATAAATCAATGGATTTGTTTAAATTTCAATTAATTTTTACAGGTGCTGAGTTTCACCGTTATTCATGGGTATTCATTTCAATAACTACTATTAATTCAATGATATAATACATTAAAATTGCAAATATATCTCACGTTTAATAGAAATATTAATTAGAAGTTTGCAAGAATTCAAATGAATAACCGATTTTGCAAAAGTTCCTTTTTATGCCATTATCGAAGTATTTTTAAATGTTTTTATTTTTATTTCATTGTATTATAGTTACAGAATTGAATTCGTAATTCGAAATTTTTATTTTTTGTTTGAAATGATACTTAGTGATACTCCGGAGAACATATTTAGCCTAATTAATATTCAACATTTCAGTCTTGTTGCTGAACTGTTTCGTGAAAAAATAAATCTGTAACAGAATATTTGATTTAGGGGATTTACTTAAACTTCAAAGGAGCTTTCATGACACTGAGTCAAAACAATTTTAAGAAGGATTTTTTTCCTGGAGATGTTATATGAGATTCAAATAACAAAGATACAATATGTTTGATTGAAATATTTATTAAAAGTTTTAAAAGAAGAAAGATCCGATATTGTGCAACTAATGTTTGATGTTTTTAAATTTCAGAAAATTTTTATCAGAAACACAATGTATAAGTAAGAACCTTGCCCTCTTTAAAAAAAATTTAATCTGAGATTATTCGTGAACGCAAATTAATGTTTTAAAAATTACTTTTGAAATTACTTTAAGAAAACTTTTGATGAATAAATTGTGAACTCTGATTTAGCAACATAGTTTTCAGTCTCACTCTTACTTTTCCTTTTATAAGCTTTATTTTTATTTATGCATGGAATTACATATTTTAAAAATGTGAATACTTTAAAGGTGAGTTTATAAACATATTTAAATTAATTCCAAAAATATATAAACCTTTCAGAACTTTAAACAAAAGACTAGTAATTTTGAATACCACATAAATATTTTTAAACATCTCTAACAGTTTTTTTGCGGTTAGTTTTTTTTCCTTTATTAAAATTTAATCATAAGTTTCTATTACTTTTATTTAGAGTTTATTGTTGTTTTCAGATCGATGAAAAAGAGTTTTTCCAACATTACATCAAAACAAACAGTTTGGGCTTTGATAGACATAGAATTAAAGTAGATTTTAAAAAAATGAGTTATTTTCAATTTATTGGAAATTTAAAAAAAACACTATTATTAATTTTATTATTCTGTTTCTTTAGTTAAAATATATAATCATATAAATTAGAAATAAAATTATCATGATGCGATAAGTTTTTACTTTAATTAAATATCTAAACTTCCTAAAATAAGAATTTAAAGGAAAATAATGCTTTTTACATTCAATATCACTAATAAATGTTTTCAGCAGTACAGTACATTTATTTTCGCCTTTTTTACTTAATGCTGAGGATTGACCATTATGACTGTTCAAAGAATAGGCAGAGAGTTCCACGATAGAAGTATCTGTATAAATTAATATGAATAAATTTATTTTTACTAATTTATATTGTGTGCTTAGGAATGTTAAGCACAGATAAATATTTACCAACTATTTTTTCTCACTTTTTAAAAAAACGTCCAGAATAATATGTAGAAAGTGTGGTGGTCATGTAAGCTTTTGAATAATTATTCAAAGTTACTACATATTTTTGAGGTAACTTTAAACTTTCCTTACTTTGAGGTTCTCCAATTTTACCAATTTTACTAAATTAACTTCTTACCATCGTTCGTTACAGTTAAAATGAATCTAGTAGTTTTAGTATTCTAATTTATATTATAGAACCTACTTAAATTTGCAAGAAAAATTATAAGAAAATTCATACACTAGAGATTATAATTTTATCTAAGGAAAAAAAATGACATTAGTATGTTTCAGCATTCATTTATTCAATTTGAACACATAAATAGTTTATTTTTAAAAACAAGATCACATTTCCCTTATCCCTTGCATAATATTTCAAATTATACAGATGATCCATGATAGTAAAAATTTTAATTTATTCTACCATGGTATTTCATTTTCCTTTTCGATGGATACCTAAAGTTAACTTTAATACAAAATGCTAAAAAAGGTCATAGATAAACATTTACAGGCTATTTTCCAAACGTACGGGAAAAAACGCACCCTGAGATACAATTCGAAAGCCTAATATTCGAAAATTCATTCGAATAATCTTTCGAATTGGACGTAAAATTTTGCGGTTAATTTAAACTTTCGAACTTTACTAATTTTTGATTTGAACTTCTGTCTGTCGTTTAATTTAAAATGGAGCTGGTGGCTTTAGTATTCTAATTAAGTCTAAAGAATTTACAATACATAATTTATGTCCCAAAACGATGAGCTAGGGAGCAATCTAATTTATAATTTTAGCAAAGATACTTTCAAAAGGGCATTAGTACATTCCGACAGTCGTTCATTCGCTTTGAACATAAAAATATTTTATCTTGCAAGCCAAGATTACATATCCCTTATTCCCTGCTGTAGTAATCCTTTAGTAATTATAAAGCCATTAGCCTTGTCCGTACTGCTTTCAAGTGTATTATTAATCCTTTAATCATTCCTGGCAGAAAATGCTCTTGATGTTAAACTCGATTTTCTAACCAACATTTCCTGAAGTTGCATGCACTGACATCACCTGTATTAAGTCCTTCGCTTGAGTTTGGGGATTTAGAATTTTCTAAAGAAGCTAATGAAAGAAATGGATGATGTGGAATCATTTAGTGGAGAGCTAATTTATGCTTTCTTTGTTACAGATTTTATGCTTTCGGAGTTTGTGAGAGCTCTTAAGTCTTGAAAGTGAGGTAGATTTTATACCGTAGCAAATTTTTAAAAGTTGATGTGTGTAAGGATTTAGAAAATTTATAATTTATGAACTGTATGTTTAATTTGACTTTTGCAAAAATTAGAAATGTGAGTTGCTTGTATTTAATTTTAATATATAGTTTTAACAACATTCCCATGTTAAACATACGTATACAAAATATATGTATTTAAGTCTGAAATGAGAAAATTTATTAAAATGATTGATTGAACAAATTTTTTTTTAAATTAATAACAGAATATTTTAGAAACACAAAAATATAAACCTTGTAATTATCAATCAGAAATATGGATTATTTGACTATGAATATCTTACAATCATTTATATTTTTATTCCATTTATTTTATTAAATAAAAATTATAATTTTATATATTTTTTAATATATGTAAAAATGAAAAATATTTTAATAATATATATTATTTTAATATATAAAAGTTGCATAATTCAGAGCATTTTATTTAAAATGTTTAGTATGTTTTTTGACATGAGTTTATGCATTAATTAATAAAATAAAGAGAACTTATTAGAGCGTCCAAGAAATTATTAGTTATCTTAGTTAATTATCTTAGTGCGAGGACTTATGAGTTATCTTAGTGCTCCTAAAAAATTTAGAAGTTGATTATTATAACTCAAATTTATTAAATTTAATAAATTTATTTGCACTTTTGTTACAAATAGAAAAAAAAATTAAAATAAGTTTTCTTCAATATATTTTTATTAAATAAAACAATCATCAACTTATTTAGATTAGTTATAATAAAATCGAATTTCAAAAATATGCTTAATTTTTAAATACATTTAATGCATGATAAATCATATGAATAAAAATTGCAATTTTAATGGAGGTTAAATCTTTTAGTTTCTTTAATTTTATTAGTTGTTTTATACTTTAGAACATTTTGAAATATAATGGTTAGTTAAATCTAAATTAATGCTTAAACATAAAGTTATGTAAAATCAAAAATAGTATGCTCAGTGTAAACCATGATTGAACGTATACGTCATTAAAATGAGAAATACGAGTTTCGGCTTTACATGATGCACCTTCATCGATAGTATAAAATGACATGGAAGGCAAACAGAGATTACAGGAATTGCAGGACTCGTATTTGTATACTCCCTGATCAAGCTATGCATGAAGGAGAGGAATGATATGGACATTATGCTAAAACTATACCATGCAGTTTCTTAACTCTAGCAGTGAAGGGGGTTGAAAAAAATGAATGTATTAAATTTGAAAACCTTTTGTGTGGAAAAGTTGCCTATTGTAAAAATGATAAAAACTACTAATATACGTTAATATTTTCCATTCGAGCAGTGTACTTAAAAACAATAAAAATGTAAGCATTTTTCTTTTTAAATTTAAAATAACTGTATCTAATCTTTTGAAACATACAAACTTCAGCCTTTTTTAATACTTGTTTAATGGTTTGAATACTCCAAATAAAAAAAATAATTTAAAATTTAAACTTTCGTATTCGCGCAACGTTGTAGAAGGAAACAAAGCTGAACTATTGAATTTTTTTCTTATAATTTCCACTACTGTTTTCCAGTTTTGTCTGAACAGAATGACCAAGAAATCATCACGTGGATGCTGGTAATCACGCACTTATGTGAATAATAGGTAGCAGACATAACTATTGCTTACCTTTGACCTGTGCATGTTCACTTGTGTCGTCTTCACTTTTGATTCTTTTATAGTACAGGAATATCTAGTAACTTACTTAATAAATTGAGGCATTATTAATTCAGTAAAGAGTTCAAATTGATTTCTAAAATACGGTTTATTGTTAAATAAAGACAATTAGTAAATATAACTGGGTGAGCTAGTGTTCACATCTAGCTAGTAGATAGATAAGTAATAAAGTGAAACTTATTAAAAGGTATACATTGCATAATTAAACAGCGGCATCCAGTGGAAAAAATAATAAACACTAAATCTTTGAATTGGATAAAATATATATTTTATAATGGTGGGCTCACCACCTACATATTCAAGCACTTGCTTCATGTTTACATACTTAAATTGAAGACTGTGCCACAAGTTCGACACACAGTCTGGAAGACAGAGATATTTTGGTATTTCTTTCTTACGTTTAGTGTTAAAATTGATGAATTATTTAATATCATCTTCACCAGAGGTATCGATGAAAAATAAAACATTCCAGATTTTCAATGAATGATTTCAAAGTAACTTAAAGCTTGAAAGTTTATTTTTGGTCGTACGAAATGTGTTCCTTGTTCATTTAAGTCCCATCAACCTACACTCTCTGTTTTAGGAATTTTAAATGTTATCACCTTGAGTCATTAGCCGAATGAGTTGATAAATTGAGATACTACTCCATTGAAAATCTTTATTAATAGTTGTAAATATTCTTCATGAAAACACTACCTCACCAAAAGGTTCAATAGTTTATGAAACATGGTGTTGGTGAAAATTTAGGTGTTTTACAAGGTGAGTTTTAAGTCGTTTTTATCTAAAAAAAAAGTGAGCGAAGGGATACACACTGAATAGTACACATCACGTGAGCGTGATAAATCAAAAATAGATCAGATTTTAATTAATTTAGGACATTAAAACCATCAAAAGTGTATAAAAACTAAAGCATGTTAATTTCAAAATATTTAACCATCTTTATAAAGTTAAAAAGAAGACGTGTTTTTTCAAGTTTTTATTAATTTCAGAAAAGTTCGCGGATGAAAAATATTAAACAATTTCAAAACTTTTCATTTCATTTTTATTACAATAAGCAACTCTTCCACACTAAAGCGTTTCAAAATTAAGAGATAGTTTTTTTTTCAAGTCACTCTACCCATCAGCTTGTCCATTCGTTTTAAATTATCTTGATCCCAACCATTATCCATGCATTATCATCGGGTGCATTTAGGACTTCAGAAGTTAAAAGGTCTATAAGTGTTGTGATCGAAACCATTCATTTTCAAACTCTTCATTTTCGTCGCTCTAAGCTTTCATTGCATAATTATTGTAAAATTAAATTGAGGTCACTTCAATTACTATTAATTAAAATTTTCTCGTTGAAAGCATCTTGCACATCCTCATCTGGAATTAGAATCGCATGGATTTTAAATTATTTTAACGTTTTAAAACTCTATGTTTTTACGTACACAGAGATTATCACACCTTGGGTTGATCTTTCAATTTACGTGAATAGCCCATTGTGCAGCTCTAGTGCGACGTAAATTAACTACATCTACACATCTACCTTCAATTTACGTGTTAGATATTTTTTATTATTTTGAAATATCAGATACTATTTCGAATAGTTTTTTTCAAAGCTTTCATTAACTCTACCTTTAATATACCGATTTTAACTAAACTTTTACTGACCGGTCAAAACGCGATAATCATGTCGGTTGCGGTGTTGTTACGGAAAGAGAATGGATCTTAAAACTTTATTAGATTCCTCATGAATCTTAAGATTTTACTGTGCAATGTAACGATATTTCACTGCTCTTAATTTTATTTCTGACCAAACTGACCAAAATAAGATAGTTTATATATACTCTAGTTTTATATCACGTGTTCTTCATATCGATCTAATCCAACTTACTCTCAAAACCCAAAAGTACATCAAACGACTATACGACATAGGTGTCGATATTTATTTCTGTTGGACTCCATCGCATGTCGGCATACAAGGAATTAAACAAGTTGATAAAAAGTAGTAATTTATTCATATAAGCAGTAATATTCTTCCATTTTTGGTATTTAACGGAATTTGTCAATTGTCAGTACAGCTAGTCTGGAAAGAGTATTGCAATACACAAAAATATAACAAATTACTCGAAAAATTCCCTTCTGTTGATTATCGTCAAAATAAGATCGGTTGACCATAAAATTAAAATTTTATTAAACAGTCAGCTTATTTTATAATGTATAAAAGTCATTTAACAGCCGACCCAATTTTTAGGTTTACGACTACTACGTTCACTCACTTAACCTTGTAAATTTAATCATATGCAGAAGACAAGGAAACTCCTTGATCAAACATTGGGAGAAATTTTGCCTTCGTGGAGGACTTTTTTTGATGGAACTAACCGGCATTTGCGTTAAATGGAGAGTAAGAAGACGACGAGATCCTCCACGGTTAGTCTATAGGCAAAGGGACTCTAACCCATGATCCGTCTACCATTAAAGACATTTCACATTGGCATTGTAATTAGTGCAAGGCGGATGCGGATTCGTATAGATCAGCCATCGCAGGGATTCGAACCCGCTTCACTTCCTCGGAAGGCGAAAGCTCTACCCCCTGAGAAGTCTGCGCATTTTCCATTTCCGTTAGACCCTTGCATTTACAAATAAATAAATGAGAGCCTATTTGTTCAAAATATCATGTTGTCATCACCATTGAGTATATTTTTATGGACTGTAGACGATTCAAATATTTGAGAAGCAAAGTTTTCGGCAGTTTCCCTAATCTTCATTCGTTGTTTGGTTATCCTTTAAATCAAGACTATAGACTATTGACTATAAATCAAGACTATAGACTATTGACTATAAATCAAGACTATAGACTATTGACTATAAATCAAGACTATAGACTATTGACTATAAATCAAGACTATAGACTATTGACTATAAATCAAGACTATAGACTATTGACTATAAATCAAGACTATAGACTATTGACTATAAATCAAGACTATAGACTATTGACTATAAATCAAGACTATAGACTATTGACTATAAATCAAGACTATAGACTATTGACTATAAATCAAGACTATAGACTATTGACTATAAATCAAGAATATAGACTATTGACTAGAAATCAAGACTATAGACTATTGACTAGAAATCAAGACTATAGACTATTGACTATAAATCAAGACTATAGACTATTGACTAGAAATCAAGACTATAGACTATTGACTAGAAATCAAGACTATAGACTATTGACTAGAAATCAAGACTATAGACTATTGACTATAAATCAAGACTATAGACTATTGACTATAAATCAAGACTATAGACTATTGACTATAAATCAAGACTATAGACTATTGACTATAAATCAAGACTATAGACTATTGACTATAAATCAAGACTATAGACTATTGACTATAAATCAAGACTATAGACTATTGACTATAAATCAAGACTATAGACTATTGACTATAAATCAAGACTATAGACTATTGACTATAAATCAAGACTATAGACTATTGACTATAAATCAAGACTATAGACTATTGACTATAAATCAAGACTATAGACTATTGACTATAAATCAAGACTATTGACTATAAATCAAGACTATTGACTATAAATCAAGACTATTGACTATAAATCAAGACTATAGACTATTGACTATAAATCAAGACTATAGACTATTGACTATAAATCAAGACTGCATCCTATAACTTAAGAAAAAGCCTAGATAGCTTAGATTAATTTTACCTAGATAGCCATTTGAACTCAGTGATTATCGCAGAATAGCTCTCGTGACAATAAATTCTAACCAACTACTCTGATGAACCTACTTTGTCCTTATTTGTTCTGATTTTTAGCTTTTGGTCCTGATATTCCTATATCTCTGATTTTAGTATGTTCACAACATTTCCTTTTCTAGGAATGCAAAAGGGAATTGTGAAACAATAGATTTTAAGAATTTTAAAAAACCTGGATTTCCAATTCATAATTATATTTATTTTAATTAAGTTATTTGGTAAAAATAGCTAATTTTGATAGTTCAAATTCACCCGATAAATACATATATGGTTAATGATTATATCTTTTC
This sequence comes from Parasteatoda lunata, assembly GCA_949128135.1. Lineage (NCBI taxonomy): Eukaryota > Metazoa > Arthropoda > Arachnida > Araneae > Theridiidae > Parasteatoda > Parasteatoda lunata. The sequence continues at coordinate 54,038,162 of OX421971.1, forward strand.
CTTAAAGTTTCGTTGTTTCAATGAAATTTCTGCGTAAAAATAGTTAACAATATTACATGATCAAATTTTTTAGGATGTTTAATTCAAAATGCCATGCACACATCTTTCTTTCTTTTAATTTACATCGAATGCAGTAACAAATCCTGTAATGTTCAATTTGAAAATTTAAAGTTGATCTCATATATCCAATTTTAAAAATGAGATATTCTAATCAACATAACTAATGAAACATAGAGTTTTTAAATGGGAAATTGAGGGATCATTCACATAACTACTTTCGCAACAAAAATATTAGCGACAGATTTAGATTTACTCGTCTTTTGCTTCAAAAATATTAAAACAATAATTTTAAATCTCCTTTGTTTCGATGCCTTGGGTTCGATTACTCATTTTAGTTTTCTTTAGTTACGACTTAATGCTAACTGACTAATACTCGTACTTTTTAATGCAAATTAAGAAATTAAAAAGAGTATATATTTCATTATTCTAATCTAGTTAAATTTTATTGTACTTTTTTTCAATGTCCACCTGGGGAATGATCTACGTTAACAGGCATCTGTAGGGCAGATTTGCTATTCACTTTTCCAGGGGCACCATATTAGGTGGGTCAACGTTGCTCCCACAGTAAGGACAGACAATATAGAGAAAATGGAAGAGCATCCATGCCTTAACTAGAATTCGAATCTAGTACCTTTCTGACGAAAAGCCAGTTCCCTCACCATTTTATTGTACTTAAGTTGATCAAATTGTATTATTTTTTAGTTCGCCGCTTGGCTTGGAATATGTATTATTCAAAAAATGTCCTGATTTTTTTTAACCACGGCAATTATTAAAGGTTAGAACAACTTGTAGGATATATATGCATTTAAAAATGAGAAAACTTAGTTCAGAGTTATTAGCTATCAAATTTCTTTTTACATGATATGTAGAGTCTCCCAGAATGCCAAGTCAGCATCTTTCTGAATAATGCAGGGTTTGGTAAAAATAAAGCTTGCGCATTTTAAATCAATTTCAAATTTTATATCTGTGCGTTTATTTAATATACGAATTTTGAAAATATGTTAAAAGTATTTTTTGGTGCAAAACGAAAGTATTATTTTTAAATGTAATTTAGTATATCTTTGTAATCTGTAATCCTGTTGCTCAACTCAATATAGAAACGAAACTTAAAAAACTGTTTCTTTTTCTTTATTTTCAACAAACTTAGAGCACACTCTAAAATTACAAGTCTTTTTTTATTTAGATGTAAATTGAAAAAAAAAATTTATGTATTTCTTTATTCAGTTACCATTTCTCTTCTAGAAAAACAAAAATGGAAAATTTTGTAGAAAGGGGGAACGGGAAACAAAACGTAAGCTTTAGTGATTTCCTCAGCAATAGAAAAATTGAGGAATCTGATTATGAAAAATCTTTCTTTCCCATTCCATTGGGACGGTTACCCATAGAAATTCCACGCCCTTCTTCCCTGTATCATGTCCGATTTTTTCATCATCTCTGCATCCGGCAATTTATTGAATGGATCCTCATCGGAGGTATTATTGTATTTCACAATCCCGATTCTTGAAAAAAGAGTCTACCCTCAGATATCTGTGGAGATTTCCATCATCTCAAATCACTTCCACTTTCAAAGGCGCACTTGACTCTTTTCTGTGAATTTAATCAGAGATTCAGAATTCCAATCTAAGTTGTTACATAGCCAGTGTCCGATGACCAATTCTACTTTAAGTATCCTGAAAGGAAAATAGAAATCAAAAGATTATAACATATAATTGATATTTCTAGTTAAATTTTGCATATTAGTAACACTTTATATGTTAAATATGATTAAACTTCACCGTAATAATTTTCTGCACCTCATTTTAAATGGTTAAAAAGGAATTAAAATAAAAATTACATAAAACAAATAGATCAGTTAGAAATTTTTTAAGTATATTTTAGGCAGTAAATTCTTTTAATATCCCAAACCTCAATCAATTGCATCAAACATATTCAACACGACTTTAATTGCTTTATTAGTGAATTAAACGTAACTAGGAGGCTTCGCCCCCTGCTCGCTGGCGCTCACCAACCCCCGGAACTGCTTTCGCAGTTCATTTCGGATTGCTTCGCAATCCAATGCTCGCTTTGCTCGCTCATTGGATACGTTCTCAACGTCTAGCTTTTGTATACTTTTTTGAATACTGAAGTTCCAAAAACTTTTCACTGTAGAAAATTCTAAACCTGTACATTTCAATATTAATTTGAAATTGCAATTGTTAATTTGGGCATTTGGCGATACAACACTTATAGAATTGAAGGATTTGTTACGTCAAGCGCTCAGGTATCATAATTTTGATTTATGTTAAGTTAACTTTCAAAAAATTCTATGGCTGGCAACAGCATTTTTATTTTTTAAGATGTTTATTTTTATTTTTGCCGCAGCTGAATTGAACAACCTGATAATGCTCACTCTGGTTATTGTTTCCGTTTTTAAAACCGCTATATGTTGAGCCACCTCAGCTAGATTTGGCATGTGACATTTTTAGATGCAATCATTTGTCGATTTTCTAACGTTGCTATTCGGGAAGTTGTAATGAGGCTTTTTTTTTTTTGGTGCCGTGTAAGAGAAATATATATATAGATGTTTCCAGTTTTCATTGGGAATTTTTCTTATCCTGATATATTTTATGTTATTTTATCTGTGTTAGCTGAAGACTTCTAATTCCTAGTAAAGTAGGGAAAGGTCAAAGCATGATTAAAAATGTGCTTTTTTTTCTTTTTAAAAATAAATTTTAGAACTCATATGTAAATATCTCCGATATACAATCATGAAATATAAAAATCTCTTAGAAATAATTTAATATGCAATAAATAAGCTCGTTTAAGGTTTTCTGAAACAAACATAATGCGAGTTTATAGAAATATCAGTTTGCTTATTTTTTTTCTCATGAATTTTATTAAGGCAAATAAGATATTGAGATATTGATGTTTTCATCCATGTACAAATAATATCAGCGACTTTAAAATTGAGCAGCTGTGGCGGAGTTGATAGTGTTCGATTTAGTTGACCCAAATCTAAGTGGTGGCTCGATAATTCTAATTCTGCACCCCGCCAACACAAACCATAGAGCTTACGTAAAATGTCCTCAATTGTAGACGTATCATCGGTTTGAAACTCTTTGTTATCAGGCTAATCGTGGGAGTCTTTCATGATTTTCACCTCATGTAAAACATATGCTGGATAGTTAAATGAAAACACTCTCTACGAAGGCTAGTCTGTTTTAGTGCTTGATCCATGAGTCCCCTTGTCTCCTTGGTTGGGTTCAAAATTACAATGTTAGGGAGCGAAACATTTATAGTCGTAAACTCAGAATTGGGTCAACTGTTCAACACCGGTTATAAATTTAATTAAGAAACTGCATAATTCAAGAGTATTTATAAAGCTAAATATTATTGACCTCATCAAATTGTATCTTCAAATTTCTACGAGATAAAAAAATAGTATGACATCATTAGATAGATTCGTTTTTTAATTTTAAGCTAAATACTGCATTTACTTAGTAGTATTTTTATAGTATTTTGTAGTATTTTTATTTTATACGTAACTCAAAGAGGAAAGAATTAAATCATAATTATTATATTAACATTAAACACAACATTAAACATATGTTATGAATTTTTTTTTATGCAGCTATTAAGAAAATAAATTTAATATCGTGGCAGTAAGGCAATTAAAAAGCATAAGCTTATCCCAGTAAATTGTTCAATTCACACTTTTTAGAATGAATGAAAGAACCGAATTCTCAAAAATAAAAGCAACGAAATTCAGTAAAATTGCTTCAAATACCATTTCCCACATTTGATACAATTACCAGTTGAACAGACACAAGATAAAAAGCTGTATATTTTTGCTCACTCATTACAAAGGCTTCGCTTTCATTACACAAAATGACGACTACAATAATGTGGACAGAATACCAAGGACTTGGGATATTAGCAAGAAGTCCATATGGCGCAAAACATCGATCAAATGACGTCATCATAAATCATTTACAAGAAAGCCTGCTCATCACGTGGTCTGTAATGTTGTGTAGGGAGAAGTCCCCCTACTACATTATCTTCAATAAAAGCATTCTTTAATGATGTGTAAATAAATGCTGGGAGGGGTTATAACACTTTAAGGAGATTGAACCCAATCTATTTCATAGATTCTTAAAGGAATATCATTTGAAATATAGTTGTAGTTTTTATTTTGTGGAATAAAGTTTAATAAAATTTACTCACTATAAAAGTTTTTAATTAAGGTTGTTGGTAGGTCGTATGATATATTAAGAAAAAAGAAAAAAAAAGGACTTGGTTAGAAGGATGCACAAATAACTAATAGGAAAAATTGATAATTAAACTAGATCAGATTTGCTTAGAATGGTTAATATTAAATATTAAGGAAAATTTTAATTGGTTAGTATATTTTTTAATATTGAGGCATGTTATTATTTAGTATCTCTTCTGAAGTCAAAATTTATGTCAGTATCAGCAACAAAAATACGCTAGTTTTTGTTATACCTGCTAAATTCCCATGCTGTTATATGCCTCATAATGCTAACCAGTTTGAAATGTTATATTTTTTAATATTGAGGCATGTTATTATTTAGTATCTCTTCTGAAGTCAAAATTTATGTCAGTATCAGCAACAAAAATACGCTAGTTTTTGTTATACCTGCTAAATTCCCATACTGTTATATGCTTCATAATGCTAGCCAGTCTGAAATGTTATGAAGCTAAATTGCACAGCAATAGTAGGATGAGCGATATACAAGCATCTTATGCACATTTTCAGCTTAGGCCGAAATACCATAATTTGTTATGTGCAGTAAAACATGCTAACTTACTACTGTTAGTTCGATTAGCAATACAATAAACATGAAAAACTTTTTGACCAGTTGAGTTGCAACTTCAACTTCTTCACGTTTGTTTATGATTATATTGTTTCTAGTGCGGCTGGCAGCTCCTAGAATGAACGTTTTAGTTGCGTCTAAAGTACTTACAATTTCGTACTTTTTTTTCTTTTATAAAACTAAAGTTTTTCAATAATTCATATTTACATAAAATGATAAAGAAGTATCGTAGGTTGCGTTTTCGTTAACCAAAGTATTATCTCATGACCATGTCCATCAATGAAGATTATTATTTTGATAGTTTTCTTCATTAATAAAGCTCAATGTCTTACCGTTGTCAATAGTGATGAAATATTCAATTGTACTAATTCATGTTGTCTCCGATCCCAGACATAAGTCTTTTAGACAACCAAAATTAGGCAGCATTAGCAATAAAAGATGTAAGGAAGAGTAAAATTGGTGGTTAGATCATTGTGGTTAAACTAAATACAAGGCATATCGCCCTCGTTTTCGCCCCCCCCCCCCCCACTTAAAGCATGCAATTAATAAATGTAAGTGTGGCATTTTTTTTTTTTTTTTGAAATGTGCATCTATTCCTGAAATATCTTAGACAAAGAGCAAGGAATTATTGTCCCTGGAATTATTACAATTATACTGTTGGGTGCGTAGTAGAAAATGCCTAGTTCGCATAATTGAAAACTCATCTTTGAACTTATAAAAAACTTTTATTAAGAAATAAATAAAAACTTAAATTAAACATCACAAAACTTCCTGGAAAACATACTCAATGAGAGTATTCTACTTTCAACATAGCACAGCTATACTGCCAGGTAAAAGTAAAATCAACATTAGCGACAAAATTCAAAATTGATATTTTTATACATTTGGCATTTCTGTATGATAAGCTACTTATTGACGAAGATTTTTTTCAAAATTAAATTTTGTTTTATCAGTTATTTGAAATTCTATTTTAGAATTTATAGTATTAGCAATAGAAAAAAAAATAGTTATCACTTTTCTTAAAATATACCGTGAGTCACTTACGTTTTATTTTTTTTTCTCTTTCACAAGGCTGTATATAGTCATTCTATTACACTCTTTTTCAATACAAATCTAATCTTGATCTGTCTTATATAAATTATATTATACATATAATATTACACATGTAGGATATGCACATAATATCTAATCAGAAACACTTGTATAATGAGGGTAAATATTTGTAACAACTACACTTACAATTGCTATGTAAATTATTTTTAAATGTCAAAAATGAACTTGAAAATAAATAAATAAATAGTCCAGAAAAGAAAGAAAAAAGAGAGTTTTTCCAGAGTATACTTTCTCTTCTGAATCATTTTCGTCTTTCTGCCTCCAGTGGTCATTCGAACTTGTATTTTCAGACTCACCATCCTTCTTACTCGAACCTTGTTCCTTCAGACTTGTATTCTAGTAAATTAGAAGTGTGATTAGGTATAGTTTGTATTTACAAATCTGCTGTGAATGGAAGAGAGGAAGAGGAAGCAATAAGGTGGTGGCCCTGAGGGTGACAAGACACGGTTCAAGAAGAAATCAGGGATTGATAGTGACATTCTATTAGAATATAACAATGTATTAGAATATAACAATGTATATAGAGATTGTAAATAATAATATTCACGTGCTAACGCTCCGTCTTAATTCTAAATGAGAATACATGCAGTATAAGTATTGTAAATGTAGGCAATTTTAACCCTATGTTAAAAACCGTGTGTAAATTTTTAATTTTTAATTGTTCCTCGGGCATGTATTCATCAACACTGTAAAAAAGTACGGTAAAAGAAAACGGCATTTTTAATGTAAACTATTATACCATACTTTTTACAGTATTATTTATTTAGTTAGAGTGGTCGAATTATTTTGCGGTAATTATTACTGTTAAAATTACGATATTTCAAACTTTCAGTTCCACAGCATGTTCCAGTAAAAATGATTTTACTGGAAGTACTGGCACCCTGCGGGAAGTACTGGAACCGGAAGTGCAGGTACTTTTTACCATTAAATCATACTGTGTAAAATATATTTAAAAAAAAATCGTAAAATTTATTTTCAAATATGTTATTTACTTTTACCAAATTTAGTTTAATTCAATTATCAGGCAATGCACTACCAGATGATATTTTTTTTAATTTAATAATAAAATGTAATGTAATCTAATTATCATAATTTCTTTATTAACTATCATTTTCTTATGCTAAATATATTCCGTACAAAAAATATACCATTAGCACCTTAGTATTAGGATCATACTTGCGAATAATCCGTAAAGACTTATAAACAAAAGGAAACATTTCTACTTATTTGCAAAGAGAATAGAATGAAGTATCCAATTTTCGTTGACTGAGTTTTCTTCTTTTAATGCAAATAAGTTTTTTGTGTGAAATCCTTTTTTTTTCTGTGGTAAAATAAGGGGATAGAACTAGCTAATATGCTAAGTCTCTGTTTTATGCAAATTTTAAGAATAAAAAAGGAGCAAAAGGATGAGAGAAGTTTCAGGAATTTCTTTAAAACAAAACCTAGCATCTGTTTAATTAAATAGTTCGACAAAATATACTGTAAAATACTTCTACTGTACATAAGACTCAACATTTTAAAAGCAGAAAAAAAATATCAGACTTTAAATTTATTTTTTATAAATATATTATCCACACCTTAACATTTTAACGAGTATTTACTATATAGCAAGTACGAAATATAGTAAAATAAGAATAATTTTTTTCATAAAATGACATTAAACGAAAATGAAAAAGAAGTTACAATATTTCTTTTAAGAAAATGATGTCTTTCTTTATAGTATATGAGTATATGTAAGTATTGCGTATGAATATGTAATGTGTCTTATCAATTAATAGTTCTTCGGATTAAGAACAATCATTTTCATTCCATACAGTTTAAGATGTTTCTTTTATAAGTCAAGGTGAGAAAAAAGAAAGAAGTTGCAAGAAGGAACTGCCCTTTTATGACGTATGTTTATCATTAATTAGTAGTTTTCTAAGGACTTCACTATATTTTATTGTTAGTGAATAGTTTACTGTGTGATGTTTATTGTCTTCGCTCAACACTGCAAAGAAAAGTCTCCTTTTAAGACGGAATAAAGAGAAAAATATTCCGAGGCCAAATGACAAGAAAATCTATGAATGAAAAAGCTTTTTTATTGTGTGTAAATTAATAAGCATTCCATATTAATATATGGAATTGCGTATTTTCCTCCTACACTGCAAAAGAATTTTCTTCATAAAAAAAAGTTTAAAAAAAATTTATTGCAAGGAAAATTTCAAGAAAAGTACGTTTTTTATTATTATAGTGTTATTATTATAGACTGGCCAATAAAGAAAAACACAAGGAAAACAAGAACAAGAATTCAGTGGAATTTTATATACTTTTTATAGGACCTCGATTATGCAGGTGATATTGTTCTGTTGTCATCCTAATTCGAAAATATGGAATGGAAATCACAACTTTTGACAGAAACTGCAGAAATTGTAGGCCTAACGATAAATACTAAAAATAAAAAAAACTAAGGTAATGAAATTAACCATTAACATTGTAACTACACTCAACTCTCAAAATATAGATATCGAAGATACTGATACTTTAAGTTATCTTGGTTCAATAGTGTCTACCACAGTTGGAACTGACAAAGATGCTACATCCAGACTGATCAAAATACGTGGTGTTTTACAATAAGCAACATTAGGTAACAGTAAGCAAAATCTGGAGTGTTTTTTTTTTGTTGCAAGGTTCGCTATATTGGGTTCAAAATTGGTCAATTTTTATCTTCAATCCTCTCGAAACTCCACATTTTATTTATTTCTGTAAAGATTTAATTTAAGTGACTGAAACCGGCTTCAACTATATAGGAACTTGGAAATGCTAGCATAAATGTCTGAGCTATTTTGTAAAGTTTTACATATTTTTGCGTTATATTTATATTTGTTAAAAAGCGTCTTTGATCCGATAATAGATCTTCAAGATCCTATAATAATTCAGCAAGCTCAACTTGCAGGTTGATGTCCACGTTTTCAATTTAAGCAGAAAATGGCATAATAATCCAATCAGGGATGTCAATGTTTTACAAATCAACAAAGCGCAGTTTAAAATCGTTGCTCAATTTTTGAAGATGACTTGTATATATATTTCCAAGTCTTCTTCTTTTATTTTATAATTGTCACAGATTTGAAAAATACTGATAATCCTTAGGTAGCAATGAAGAGCTAAATAAATTTAATTTTACTTGGAAGCCTAACAGTATTGTTCGAGCTTCGATAATTGTTACATCTTTTCATTGCAGCTTTGTTTGGACATCATTGAATTTTCCAAATAAGTCCGTTAAATAAAAAATATGGTTCTTATTGTTTTGGAGTTCATAACTCAGAACATGGTTTATTTCGCTGAGAAATTCGGTCGTGGAGTCAAATAACTCAACAAGCCTTTCCAAGCATACACCTCTAGACAACCATCTAACTTCGGTGTGCAGAAGTAATTGGTTAAATAACTCGTCGTTTTCCTCACAAAATCCAAATTTCAAATAAATCATGAATAATACCGACATTTCATTTTAGAAACTGAAGCTGTCATTTTTCAATTAGGGTTTTATAAATAAATTAAAAATAAATTAATGTAATGCATCCCCACTAAAAATAATCTTAAGATTTTCTTAAGAAAATGTCATTTTCTTAAGAAATTCTTCAGAAATCTGAAGAATTTCTTAAGATTTAACTCTATCTCCAAAATATCTTAAGAATTTTTGCAGACATTTTACAGACATTTTGAATATCTTTAAGGTGAATTAAGTTTGTCTTCAAAAATTCTTAAGAAAATCTTAAGACAGATTCCTGAGTTAGAATTACCTTAAAGTATCTTAAGATTCTTTAAAATATCTTAAGAATTTTTTCAGACATTTTGAATATCTTTAGGGGGAATTAAGTTTGTCTTGAGAAAATCTTAAGAAAGTTTCCTGAGTTAATGTTACCTTAAAACATCTTAAGATTGTTTAGAATATCTTAACAATTTTTGAAGACATTTTGAATATCTTTAAGGTGAATTAAGTTTGAACAAAATTTTTTTTTCAGTTCACACAAAATTTGTCTTGCGATATTTTCGATAATGATCAGATCTTAGTTTCTCTGAGAATTTCAATAATTATCTAATTAAAGTATATATTTAAAAGGTTTTCTGCTTTTTTTTTTATTTTTTTTTTTTTTTTCGTTCTTTCATGAAACATACAAAATATTAATTTGAGATGGAAAAGAAAATGTTTTATTTGACTTCTATTTTAAATGTTTTATTTGACTTCTATTTTAAATGTTTTATTTTACTGCTTTTATGAAACATCAACTGGTATCTACGGAATTCAATACACCAATTAGATAAATTTTTATTAAGCAAAAACTCTCACATAGTTAAAATTTGAATGATTGGAAATTTTGCCAAGTTGAATGTATAACCAATTCACTCTCCTAGATTCGAATTTTAAGTTTATACGATATACCTGATTAAGAAAAAGATCGCATATTTACAGTAGTAGTTATTAGTTTTATTTTTTCATGAATTGATGCAAAAGTTACGTGTAGCATTCACATTAACAAAGCAAGTTTAATTTTACGAATTTTTAAAATTTGTGTTCATTAATTTCGTTTTTAAGTGCATATGTAATATCTTTACTGATTAAAGCTGTATGAACCGTTTTCGTTCACAAATGCTTTAAGCGTACAGTTTAATTCATTTACTGAAAATTAACAAGCCTTTAATCAAATAAAAAGCGACCTGAACAGCCCAGTGGCCCAGCTTCCGTTTCCTGTCCTTTCCCCACCTACCCACTCTGGCGATTGAAGCAAGCTGTTTACAAGCTGTTACGCGTGTGATGTTATAAATGCTTGAATTTGGTAAGTTTAAAACTTATGCTTATATCTTATTTTTATATTTATTCTCAATTAACGATGGAATCTTTCTTGTTAATACATTTCAATTATTATTGATGAATTATTGCTGCTACAAATCTTATAAAAATGTTTAAGCGAGTTAGCTAACCCTAGTAATGATGTTTACATTTCTGTAGTAGTTGTATCATTTATGTTTTATCACTATAATATTAAGAAGAATGTTTTTAAAATGCTCTATATTTGTTCTGTAGTGTTTGATCATAATTTTGTATGAGGTTTTCATTGTGGCGATTGCTATGAATAAGAAATCATTTTTATTTGAATAAACCAATTTGCTTTTTTGTTTATCTTTGTTTATAATCAAGAGCTATCACAGAAATTCTCTCAGAGAATGATTAAATAATTTAAAAAACAACGAAAAATGTTTTCGAATTTTTGTTATAATAATGAAAAGTATACTTTCAATCACTAGCTATTTTAAAAAACAAGTGACATTTGGATATACTTATTCTAATTATAATTATTTTATACTGCTACTAAATTTACAGTTGATATAAACCTGAAGAAAAAAACAAGATTATGCTTTATTACTATGTTAAATATGGTGTGAGCATGAAAGAAAAAAAAACAATCTTCTAATGATTTGTAGATTTTTAATTTTGAATTAGTTATTATTTATTTTGTAAAAGTAATGTTTAAAAAAGTCTTATTCTAACATCACAGCTTTAAGTTTAAAATTTCAAATTTTAGTTCTGAATTTATGACTCAAAATAGAAAACATGGGATATATAATTATTTACGACTGAAAAACTTTCCTTTTAAAAAGTTCAACATTTGAAAGTAAAATTTAATTTATTTGATTTTCAGGACGGGTTAATAGCTTGCTCCAGAGGGCACTTGTGGCACAGCTGGTTAAAATATCTTTCACACTGCTTATTAGAGAATTAGGGTAATGAGTTTGATCCTGGCAATGTATGAAACATCTGACGTGTATACTCAGCAAGGTGCATATGAACTCTGCCACAGCTAAAAGTTCTCTCATTGGTTATCGTGCGAAAGATTGAAAAGAGCTAGCTCAGGCAGAGTCCACTTCATCTGACCAGTATCAAAATTACATGGCATTTCAACCATGGCCGTTAAAAAGTAAAGCCCTAGAAATGGGATTTTTGGTCATGGTTGAGTGATTGTTGTGTTGAGTACCTTGCTCTATGTTTAAAATAAAATAATGAAAAGTATTTAACAACTTAAACTTTTTAAAAATATTAAAGTATTGTTAACTAGTGCAGTATAATTTACATAATTTTGTTATCAATAGCCATAAATAAAAAAAAATTATTTACATAACATTCATTGGATCACAAATGCATTAGATATGCGGAAGCGCTGTTGTGCCACTGGCATTTTTCAAGATAATTTCTTAATTCTTTATCGATATATACTGAATACTTTATACCAAAAAATATTTTGTACTTCATATTCAATGCTCAACACTTTATACTCCACTCCATGTTTTCCTGCCACGAAAAACTACCTAGTAAAACTTTCTAATTCAGCATCAGTGATAATAATTTTTAAGAAATCTTTATTTATTTTATTGTTATTGCTACCTTACCTGTGTTACTTAGCATAACATTGTCTAAAAACTTTTATTAATCTATAACTAATGCTTTTCCTGAACTGTTGTCAAAAAATATGAAGCAAAGCAATTTTGATAACAATATTTAGAATTAAAATATATTGATTGTAAGGTAAAGATATGTGTATAAACTTGATACAGTGATTTTTTTTTTTTTTTTTTTGCTCTCTGAAAGGCAATTTAATGTTTGCGTAATCTAAATTTAACTTAATGATTTATAGTTTTTATTGTTACTTTCTGTCTTGACTGTGTTCCAGTAAATGCAAAATTTTTTTTTTCAATTATTCAATATTTTTATAAAATAATAATTATTTTTATAAGTAGTTATTTTTATAAATCATTACTTTTCTATTTACATTTGAATTTTCTTTGTTTACCCCAATTTTGTTATGTGTTAAAAACAATCCTTACACTTTCTTATATATTTAAGCTTAGCTAGATTTACACTTTTTTTTGTTTCTTTAACACGTTGAATGCCGCGCTAATTTTACATGGCTTGCCCGTCTGGCCAAAATGATTCTTTCAGTATGTATTGCATTAATTTCTTCAAACCATTTTAGTAATAATAATATTAAAAAAAATTAAGAGCAATAAAATTTTTTTCGAATTATGTGTTTCGAATAATCTAGGCTTCGCCATTCATCAGTGACCCCTGTGGCACTACAAACAAACTCAGCGCCAGTCCCCGGTGACCCCTATGGCATTCAACGTGTTAAATTACTTCAATAATATAAATTTAAAAACTACTTTGGCTAAACCTATTCTTAACGTAATAAAATCTTCATGAATGTATTTGTGTACATTGTGAAGAAAACTTTTAACAACTTATTCAAATAAAAAACTCTTACATTGAAAAGTTCTTTTTTAAATTTTCTAGCTGAGCTGAATGCATGACAAGACTCGCATGTGAGTTACATGGAGAGGAAAACCACTAAAACCTGCCACAGTTAGTCAGGCGTCTAGGGGACTCAAGGGACTACGTCTAGGGGACTGTTCGAGCGAATTACTAAACTATGAAGAATGTGTAAGATGTAGATGCTGCAGGAAGGATTTGGTCAGGCCTCCTCTGCAATTGCTTTGCCCATGTACCTCCCCCGGCAAAGTTTTTAACTTGAGCATGTTTCTTCTTCAGTATACAACTTTTAAATGTCCATTGCTATTGCTCCGAATTATTGTGATTGTGTGTTAACTAGATACAACTTTAAAAAAAAAAGATGTGTGTCACTTGATTTTTTTTAAAATTAGAAAAATGTTTTAATAAAAGTTCTCTGCGAAACATGTGGACTTCTTTCAAGTGCCTGCATTAAACGAGTCTTACCATCTCTTCGAGTAAAATGGACTTAAAGTCGTTTCACTCTGTATAGCAAATTTACCTGTATGTTATCACCTTTTGTTTTATTTTCTCATTATAGTGCCAGTTTTATTTAATTTTGTTTTATTTTAAACTATAGTTTTTGTAAATTTGGTTTAGGCTATTCTCACTGGTTAATTAGTTATTGTATTAAGCATGATTACCATTATAATTTTGCTTCCGGTGTTGTGTTTTCTTTGTTTACCTGCACTTTTTCTTAATTGACCTTTAATTATGATATTACTATTTATGTGCTAAGGATTACAAATTATTTGCCAGATTTTAAAATTCTTTGCTAAAGGAAAATTTTAGAAATTTTTTATTATTGATTTTTTCCGTAGGAAACTTTTAAGTATAATACAACTTTATTATAAATAAATTATCTTATAAAAATGCAAATACAAATTTAGAGTCATTTTGCTGTTGGGGAGGAGTAAATGTGTAATAAATGGGGGAGAGTTTGAAAAATGCAGATGTTTTATCGTGTTTGAGGGGAGGAAATAGACATAGGTTGAGGTTTATTTTTGGCAATGTATTAGATTAGTGCAGTAATATAAAGATAAACCTGAATCGACACTATGTTCTGTGTTATTAAGTTAGTGCATATATTATTGTCAGGGAAAAATATATTTTCTGCTAAAATAATCTGCATCTTGCTTTTTGTTTGAAAACAGCTTTCGCCAATACTTTCCCCAAAATAAAAACTTTTGCCAAATTTACAGTTCGAACCCATTTGGTTAGATGACAAATGCTTTGCACATGCTATGTATGGATAAAAAATCGTATAATTCGGTATATCATTTGTGTGTATAATAATTTAAAGCCTATGGTATACTTTAAGATTGTCATTTTTTTTTCTTTCTTTAATATTGAAACTTTTTATTACCAGAATTCTATATCAAACACAGTGGACTCCCCTGTTGAAACGACAATAAGTTTTGGAGTGATTATATATGACAATAAGTTAATTGCTAAGGCGTCAAATAAACAGTTCTTATCGATAACATAAAACTATGCTTCTGTTCAGACACTAGGTGGCATAAATAACACCCCTGTGGGGCGCACAAGGTGTGAGGGCACCAGAATAATAATATAAGAATGCACTAAAGTAACATAAGATTTAAAGAGAAAAAGGGAAAAAAATTACATTTTTTTCCTTTTTCGAACTTTGCAAGTCGTTTAATGAAGGGTAAAATGTCAGTTTATCAAAAATGCATGAGTGAACTTCAATTTACTTTGTTGATTGATGTATCTATTGCTGACAGTAAGTAATACATGATTATTTATTTTATTTTTAGATGGCTTTTGTATTTATTTCTTTTTTAATCAGAGACATTTTTTATTTAACTAGTTTTCTTAGCATGATGACTTAAATGCAAAAAATTCCTCTTATTATAATTAGATATGTAATATTAAATTCATTAGCAGGTAAGATTATACTGATCAAAGAAGATAAATTATTGTTTTGAAAATATTTTATGTGAAGAACGAAAGATTTGTCGTTTAATAAACAATAGTCTTAAAATTGGGTTCAGGCAATAGAAGCTTAAAACTTGTGGTTTTTGAGTTTCTGTTTTAAATACATACAATAAACATGCTTATTCTAAACTTTTTATTTTGATAAACCATTTTCTTAATTTTAATATTTATTCTTAGAAGTATATTTTAGCCCGATTGTAATATTTAAATTTTCTACAAACTGATCATCGCTTTATAGATCATCCATAGACTGATTCAAATAAATCTTGCTTTTACAAAATGTAATATAAAACAATATTTTTTAATAGCCGAAGAAGGTAAGTAAATTCTTTTTTAAGTTGTTTAAATGAAAGATACTAAATTACAATGAAGAGCACATGAGTTAATTTAAATAACATGCCTTTATACTAACACTTAATTAAATGAATCAGTAAAATTGTTTTATTCATTGTTAATGCATGTTTATCTGGAATAATATTAAACCTATTGTTGATTTAAAAAAAATTTTTAGGCAATAGATCTTGAATAAATGAATGTTCATTAAATAGAAATAGCTTTTAAAGAATATAATAAATTTGACTATTATTTTTAAATTTATCTGAGTTAAGTTAAAGCTCAGAAAAATGTCCATAAAATCTTTTTAGTATATCTTAAGCAAATTTGCTCACATTTTGAAAAAAACTTTTTTTTTTTTAAACAAATTAATATCTAAAATAAAAAATATGTTACATATCTTATGTTATTTAGTCCACATAAACCTATATGTTAAAGATATCTTCAGATTATATTTTGAAGATTTTCTTCAGATTCTATTCTTAAGAATATCTTAAGTTATTTGGCCCACATTAACCTAAATCTTAAGATTCTATTCTGAAGATTTTCTTAAGATTATATTCTTAAGAAAATCTTAAGTTATTTGGCCCACATTAACCTAAATCTTAAGAAATTCTTAAGATTATATTCTGAAAATTTTCTTAAGATTTTCTTCAGACAATATTCTTAAGAAAATCTTAAGAATAAAGTGGGCCAAATAACTTAAGATTTTCTTAAGATTTTTTTTTAAGAAATTCTTGAGATTTTTTTTAGTGGGGATGGATTAAACAACGACAGAACTATAGCACACTTTGTAATTTTTTACGAAAATCGCAAAATTTTGGAAGACATAATTATTTTAATTGGATGTGTGTAGTTTAACTTAATTTCCAGTTAGTAATAAACAGCAATAATGTTGTTGTATTGCTGCTTACTACTAACTGGAAATTAAATTAAACTAATTTCCTACAAAATTGTTATTCTTAAGAACAGTAAAAGACACACATCAGAATAAAATAATAATATTTTCAAAAAGTTTTTTAATTTTTCGTAAAAAAATACAAAGTGTGCTATAGTTTTGTCGTGGGCTGCACTAATCCATATTATTAATGCTTACCTTCTTTTTTTACATGTATTGATAATTAAAATTGATATCTAAACTAAACTAATTGTTTTATCGAATCAATAACTAATTATCCAAAACTATAAAAGTTTTAATATTGACACTGCAAATGTTCAACACTGTTCACAGTTTGCAAAGATAGCTGAAACTGCGTATGGTATTTGCGTTTGCAACGTCAATGCTCGTCACACTTGACATTTGGACAAGCGCACATATGCATATGACTTATAAACCAGAAGTGCAGAGTTCATGCCACTGCGCGCTGGTACGTAAATACTTGTTTCCCCCGAATGGATATACGTTTATTAATTTATGTTCTATAAAGAAACTGATATTAAATCAATTATAAAAAAAAATTTAAAATTTTACATACTCAATTAGGTATGTGTGATTTGCGTATTAAGAACTGTTTTTTCTTCGATCCCCAATCGACCCTTCCGATTCGGTTCGACCCCCGGTCTCGGATCGACCCCCGCTTTTGTTAAATAGACCCCTGGGGGTCTATATAGACCACTCTAGTGACCTCTGGTCTAACTGGTCCTTGGCTAGGCTGCTCATCACCTCATAGGTCCTTGGCTGCTCATCACCTCATAGAAAAAGAAAAGCCTCTGCACGGGTTACCATAAACAATATATCCAATCCTTTAGTAATCCGAACGTAGCTTCTTTCTCTTTTTTTCCTTACTGCACAGTTTAGTTGCCCAAACGTAATTACATATTTCATTATCCTCCCCACTGCGCAATTTATGTTCGTTACGTACTTCAACTAAATTGATAAGGACAGTGGCCTTCCCTCTTCTAGGAGGTGTTGGGATGCTTTGGAATGCAAGAGATGGAAGACGAGACTTAAAGTGCTACGTGCCAGACTGTCGTAAAAATAATCTGGGTGATGATGATGACGTTTTCTTACTGTATGTATTTTAGAAATGAGTAGTTCACTGGTTTTAGTTATATATGTTTAAGTATTTACGCACTAAGTTCAACAAATGTCTTTACAATGACGGAAGAAAAAAAAGTTGCCGAAAAAAATTACAAGATAAGCGCGCACTTTTTTTGTGTTTATAAGCAATGAGTTTCTCACTAATAGATATATTTAAATCTGGGTACGTATACTCATCCAACACTGCAAAAGAATTTTGTTTATAAAAATGGAAGTAAAATAATGAGTTGCAAAGAAATATTTCATGAAAAGCAGGGTTTTTTTTTACTGTGCGTGTATTAGGAAATAGTAGTTCACTAATTTTAATTTTTTACGGTTAATTATTTCTTTCCTACGCTGCAAAAAATATTCTTTACGAAAAGGAAGGAAAGGAAAATGAAATTATATACAAAACTTTCAAAAAAAGTAAGCTTTTTTTTATTGCGTGTGTGAATTGTCGAAAAGTAGCCCACTAGAACTAACTGCAAGTAAAAATATACATAAGTACTATCTTTCTGCATTACTTTAGATTTTTCTTTATAAAATAAGGAAAATAAATATCTTCATTTTACATTTCTTAAGAATATTTATTTTAAAACGAAAAAAAACGTATATAAATTATAAGAACATATTACAAAAAAAAATTTACGTATGTATATTGTCGATCATGAAAATAATTGCCTATGTATTTATATCTAAACTTTTTTTTGAAGGGGTTTGAAAGAAAATACTATTTCTAAAATATTAATTTTTGCTTCAAAATGTAAACATGGTTTCAAAATTATTTTATTTCAGTTCCTATCTTGTACATTATGCACAGAATGTCAGAAGGAAAACGTCTTTCTATTAAACGAGTAGTATTTTTCTACATCCCTAATCCTTTCATAGAATTCGTTTTAAATTTATGCCTGTTTTCATTTTCAGGACTACATCTGAATAAAAATATCCCTTATCTTATTTCATTAATATAATATCGCTTCAAACTTTCGGTTCGTTTATGAATTTGATGGTCTCGATACAAAACATCATTATGAATTCATCAGACGTTAACAAGAGATAAATAGAAAGTAAGGAATAGAACTTGGATACCAGAGATATATTTTATACCTCCTACTGTAAAAATTTATTCTCCATACGGCTATTTTGAGCATTATACCGAGTTTATGTATTATTAAATTTTCGGTAAAATGGATTAACCATAACAAAATATATCTAAGAAATAAAATGAAAAATTCCTAAAATTAAACTTTTGCTTTTGTTATGCTAGAACCCGTTCTATAATGCTATATTTACTTTGTAAATCGTATTTTTCTTTGTAAATCTTTGTAAATCGTATTTTTCTTTGTAAATCTTTGTAAATCGTATTTTTCTTTGTAAATCTTTGTAAATCGTAGTTTTCTTTGTAAATCTTTGTAAATCGTAGTTTTCTTTGTAAATCTTTGTAAATCGTAGTTTTCTTTGTAAATCTTTGTAAATCGTAGTTTTCTTTGTAAATCTTTGTAAATCGTAGTTTTCTTTGTAAATCTTTGTAAATCGTATTTTTCTTTGTAAATCTTTGTAAATCGTATTTTTCTTTGTAAATCTTTGTAAATCGTATTTTTCTTTGTAAATCTTTGTAAATCGTAGCGTGGGTTTAATAGTAGAGTAAGATTTATTAAATTACTCCATATTTTCATATTTGTTGAGTAAAAAAATCGTACAGAAAAGATCAAATTGAATTAGAATGGACTAGTTATCAGTGGTTTGTACATTATTTTTTCAATATATACGTATTTTTTTTTTTTCATTATAGCATTTTTATATCAGTGAATGTTTTAGAAAATTACTACAAATGCTGTCTTATAATAATACATGATCTAGAAACCACAGTAATTGAGACCGTACTTAAATCGGATGATTGAAGTATTAAAATTAAGGGGGTAGCATTGTTTTTTGGTCTAATATCATACTATATGCTATACTTTTTAAATCTCATTTTGTTAAAAAAATTAAAGAAATTAAATATGTAAAAATTATTTTAATCTACACTGAGAAAAAAAGTATGGACAAAATTAACAGAATATTCTAAAATTTAACTTGTTTCTGACTCTATGGGAACACAAAAAAGCTTGGTGATTCTTAGCGAAGGGCTTTGGTAATTAATATGGCAAAATTAACAGTATAATATTGTTTTATAATTTGTGATGAAATTTGGTAAATGTGGTAAAATTTTGTAATTCCATCATAATACCTTAGAATATGGCATAAAAACAATTTAAACAGTAATATTTACTCTTTTGCATTCTATTTTTTACTAAATGTGTGGTAATAAGAACTATACTTTTAAGAGCCAGAATGAATTTCTGATAAACTGTTGCCATATGGATGGAAAATTACCATATGAATAGTTTAAATACCATAGAATTTAGTTTTACTATCAGAATTTTGGTCCTTTACCAAATTTTTCATTATCCTACTCCTTCTGTACGGTAATTTTATCAGTTTTTTTTTATCTGTGTGAAATTCACTTATTGTTCGATTGGCTCAGATGTTGTGTACCATTGCACTACATTTTAAACAGGATAATTTGCACATAGCAACATTAAATTCTTCCATTGAGTTTCTATTTCAATTTTATTAATTTTTGACATTAATTTCATTAATTCATATTTCTTTGTAAGCTATGGTAGGTTTTTTAGATACCATTCAAAGTACTGTATAATTTCTTTCCCTCCGAAATGTTTTATGTATTGTTTTAGCAGATGTGTTGCATTGTTTTGCAGATGCATTGTTTTAGCAGAAGACCTATGTGGAACAAACTGTATTATACTAGTAAAACGAAAAAATGGTTAAGACTAGGAAAATTATACCTTTATTATTTCTTAAGCAAAGAAGCAACCAATTTATTCTAACACTTTAAGTTTGTTTTTTTTTTCAATTTTTTTATTTATTTATGTTTTTATTTTTTATTTTTACATAAAATGAATTGAAGTACAAACGTTCTTTTATATTTCGGAGACCTGTTATGCAGCCGAAATAAGGGTATATTATTTAAATAATGAAATAAAAAAATTATATGTCTTGAGGATTTTTGTCATAACTTGTACTAAAAAAAAATCTTACGATATCATTATGGGGTTTTGCCTATATAATTTCCCATAGATCATTACCATATATAATGGCAAATTTCTGCCTTGTACCAATGATATGTCACAGAACTTTTCGGACAGAACTTTACGAACTTTTTCTATTAAGTTACATCGCAACTTCTCCATACAGCTACGGCAGCATTTATCTATAGCACTGAAGAGCGCATGCTAGTAAAAACTCCTGAGGTATTAAGGAATTGAGGAACTATTGTTTTTTAACAGTGGAACGAACTAACAACTTGATTAATGAACGAAAACTTCAGATTTATTTGTCCGTTTTCCCCTGCTTCATAGAAAAAGACCCGTTAAAGGAGTTTTTTACTGTAAGAATTTCATGTTTAATTTTATGAATTTATTAAAAAAAATCTAAATTAGTTGATTTTTTTAACAAAATGTTTTAATTATTAATGTTTTTTTCTTCTTTCTTTTTCGCAATTGATATTTAAATTTATATCCACATAGTTTTATATCTTTTTTCTCTGAAATTTGCTATTTTAGTTTAACAAATGTCCAATAAAACTACAATCTCTGCATCCGAAATTTCCAAGATGACTTTTAAATAAAATGTATGGCAGAGATAATTTGGTAATAGTCGTTCTAAATTTTTTTTTTCAAAAACAAGTTAAGTTTTAGTATCAGAATCGTCAATTATAAGCTAAAAAAGTAGTAAAAAATAATAATCTCATAATGAAAGCAATTACTGAATAAAATGTATCATCGATTATCATTAATGAAGATTAAGTATGTGTATTCAATGAATCGATACTAATATCGATTTCAAATTTCTCTAGGAAGAAGAATCCCTAAGTATTTTATATGGCATATATATCACATTAAGTAATAATTAAATACCATTTAAACTTAGGAACAAACTTTTCACCAAAGATTAATGAAAGTGTCCGAGGAAATTACAAACACTTTTAAGGTTTTATTTTTAATAATTTGCATTACTTGCATACTAAAAAGCAAAGTTTAGTAAATTAATTAGCAAATATAAATTTGTTAATATAAATATTTTACTGTCTAGAATTTCGTTACAATGGACTAAATATATTTATAAATGACATTTTTATAAAAATTTATACAACAATTTTAAATTTTTTTGTTGTGTCTTAATTCTTAAAAAATAACATTATTGACTTGACTTTTATTTACATACTTGACTTTTATTTTGATAAAATTCAGTTCAATTGTCGAGTGAATAAGCTATTTTTTTTTATTACATGATTTTAAGAGTGAAAAAAATTTATAATTAAAAAAACTGAAATGTTGTATTTATTTCAAATGAATGAAATAATTATTTTTTCTAATAACCTTTTTAAATATATATATTTTTTTAAATATATTATCCATTATGCATAGAAAAGTCATAAATTATTTTCTAGTTGCATAAAGTCTCAAAGATTTATACTAGCTTTAGATAAATGAATTTTTAAGTAAGAAAAATAACCAGCCATTATTTCAGTGTTATGAATTCATATATTCTATGTATATATATGTTTACACGTTGTTTTTCTATCACTTTTATATAAAGACATTTTTCCTCATCTTTTTATTTTTAATCCTTTTCATTTTTTATAAGACTTTTTTTATAATTGTTTTAACCTGATGTATCTTATAATTTTTAAATCGTTTTCTATTATTATTCTATAATTGAAATTTAAAGAAGAGCACGCATATGGGTGATTCTCACGAAATATGACAATTCGCTGTCACTTGCTCCAAGATCTAATAGTATAATACTAAGAAAACTCTTTTTTAAAAATATTAATAAATTGCATTGATGTTAGCATTTTAAAATACATTTGCGCTAGCATTGACTGTTTTGTATAGTTAAAAAATTTAATTGAACATTAAAATGTCATTTTCCTGGCATGTCCGAAACAATGTTTACAATAATAACTAGCTTCAAAACTTCCTATAAATTTTTCAATGACATATTTTTTTCATCTCAACCGATGTAAGCATTTCTAGAATATACGCAGAGGGTATTATTTACAAAAACTTCGTTTAAATTAATTTTTTCTGTCAATAATTTGTTTGTCCCAAGAAAGTCATTTTCCTGGCTACTTTTATTTAGTGATTTATAACCAAAATACATAGAGCCAGCAATCAATATCTTATGTTAATAGATTGATTAGATACCCTACTATATGAACATGTCTTGTTGCATGAATAAAGAACCAATTTTATGGTTCAAAATCTATTTCAAAAATTTTTTCAAGGTGAGTAGGTTTTTGTGTTGTCATTTTTCTGGCTTCTTGAAACCATTAATAACATAAACTACATAGATTTATCTGAGTTATTTTAAGAAATCGTATTGTTTTCTACAGAATATAAACGTCTTAGGCCAAAACAATTAATTAAAGTAAAGTTATATGCTATAAAATGGCGAATGTGTCATTATCCTGGCTGTCATTTTCCTGGCTTATGAATGCCAGGACATTGAAGTGTTACCACAAATTTTTTTTAACTGCTAATACTGAAAGGAGGGAAAGCAAATATTAACCTTATACCAAGTTATGTATTATTGTAATATGCTTGGATGTAATCAAAGTTATTTATTTATTTCATGATTGATTATTATCCACAATTTTATTCTGTACATATCAGCAAAAAAATTTTTTTTATTCTTTCTACAGTGGATAAAAAGAATTAATTTAAGCAATTTTTGGTCCATCTAACATAAAGGCTTAAGTTGAGTTACTTACTATTAACTTAAAATGACTGTTTTTTAAACTTCTAAGCTAATATATCATTTTCCTGGCATTCAAGATTTGGTGAATTTCTATTTTATTTTTTTCCCCGTGCAAATGTCAATAAACTACACTGCTGTCTGTAAGTTGTTAATACGAGTGTGTGTAACTATTAGTAATTATTTTGACGACTTCAAATTTGAAGAAATTTTTTGGTCCAAATTGTCATATTTTGTGAGAATTACCCATATATTGGTGTCAAGCAAAAAGTATTCCAATTACAAAATCCCCCAAAATAGTTCTGACTTATAACATTTCAAATATAACAAATTAAGTATATATCAATTGGCAGTGATGCAGAAAATCCCTCAGAACTCCGAATAGACGACTGAAATTTGCCGGAGTCTCTTAACTGTTAAGTTCTTGACTTTCCTCAAGTTCAAGTTTTGTTGTTATTCGAAGTCATAAAAGAGGTTCAATCAGTTTTGTAACATAACAAGCCCTGCTTGGAGTAAGACAGGAACATTTCGAAAAGGGTATTTGCTTAGATTTTGTACATAGCTGAGGCTAATATTTAAATTTTGACAGTAAGTTCACTAAATATTCAACTTCACTATCGCACTAAATCAAAATAAGTTAGTTGTTCAGTGCTGTTTCCGTCTTTTTGTTATTTTTGCAAGCAGTTTTGTGATCTGAACTTGTTTTGAGTACTCATTTTAATCGATGATCCACGATATATATATATATATATATATTTTTAATATTTTTTCCCTCCATTTTTTCTAAATTTTTTAGCTTATATATATATATATATATATATAATAAAAGGGCTAAAATCCCTGTTATCAGTGTTATAGTTAGCTTAAATAATGCAGTCGTAAGCCATCATACGTTCTAAAATGGTTTATTAACGGTAGGTTGGTATTGATAACAGTTCACATCCGTTCTCCACAAGGGAGGGGATGGACAGGACTTCTGACAATTCTGGAACAACTTATCAGGATCACAACATGATGAAAAGGACACGCGAAAACCATTGCTCTCACATTTTATACTAACCCATATTGGAGTAAAAAGGCACAGTCTGTGACATACTTGTATTCTTACGCATTAAGGAAAATCATTTACTGCTTCCTTATATGGAAGTGAAAAGGGGGAGAGATTCTAAAAATAACTCAATCGTATGTTATTAGCCTTGAATTCCCAAAATAGAATCTCTCTACGCTTATTCTTTAACAAAGACATTTTATGTAAACGAAAGAGTTTTAATTCTTTTATTAATACAAAAGTATTATAATTTTTGTATTACATATATATATATATATATTGTTTATTCACACTATTTGATTCTTTTACAAAATATCTCAATAAAAATTTCTTTCTCTGCCTAATGAAACCAAATGTGTTAGGAAGCGAAAACTTTTCCTTCCTAATCGGCTCTCAGCTTTCACCTCAATAGAAATCCGATGCTTCGTAAGAAATGGACGCATTGGCGTACATGGAATAAAAGAATATATAGAGGCTATTAAGTTCCTATTCTCGATCTCACCAGCTGCTTTTAGTGTAATGAATACACAAGTAAAGACAGTAACACAAAATAAATAGAGAACCCTCATCTGCCATAGACGCATTAGTAATTCCCCAAACCTCCCGTTCAGCATAGCAAAAAGTCTATTATCTGCAGATCATAAAGAATCATAGTGGAAATCATGAAACGTACAAATTTTTTGCAAAGTCTCTATTTCTCACGCTGACTGCTTGTCTTATGTTTAAAAATGTAATTAAAATAGTTTAAAAAAACTTTATTAAGAAGAAAATTAGCGCATTCTTCAGTGAAATACGTTGTTTTTATTAATGTATATATATATATATATATATATATATATCACGATCGCATATTTTACCCCGGAAAACAAGCCAATTATTGATAAATATACGAAGAAACGTATGATTGATAAATACACAAATTTTGAATGATTATAAATTGCGATCATTTAGAACTTGCCTGAACTGAAATGTTTAAGCCACTCTTTTTTCAACCAAAAGGGAGGGATTCAAAGTATTTTACCTTTATTGTGTGGTAACATATGAAATAATGGCTTAGCTATTTTTTTTGGATTCTACATCAAATGAGTAAATTACGGTCGCTGTATCGGAATAAATACTTCAGCAAAACCTTCTTATGAGCATTAAAATAACATTGAGCCCATAGAAAAGATAATGTGACTTTTATATAGGCCGTTGTAAGAAAAGGGTCGCTGTATTAGGGGTCATACTAAAAAGCGTATACTGTATATAATAATAAATTTCGAGTCAGTAAATATTCTATGCTATTGCTTCATATACATAGTACCTTAATAAACATAAGATAATATAGTAAATGGGGATTAATTTACCATGGCCTGAACATATAAAATGAATAGAAAATAAAATATAACAGAAAAAAAGACCCACCTCAACTCATCGTATGTCCTATGTGTTGCTGATAGCTTAATTTTATGAATGCTTTTTATCACAACCAAAACAACGTCAACAAGAATTTATAAACTCTTAAAAAATGTTTGTGAGCATAGCTATACAATAGTAACATTAATTGTAGTATATTGAGAAAATATTGTTAATTTTTACTCAAAATGCAGATTTTGATGATCATATTACTCGTACTATTCGTGTAATCTTAAACGAATAAAATATATTATTTTTTTTTAATAATCTTATTGTTATTTATGGATAATAAATTCCTTTAACAAATAAAATATATTATTTTAACTGTTAGAATGGCCAAATTTCATTTCATTAAATTGCTACAAATAAAAGATACCTACCTAGATTATGAAAAAGGGCGGAATAACAGCGATAGGTAGTGCAATATTTATAATCGTTTATTTAGATTTCATCAAATTATTGTTTCTTTAATGTGAAATTTTTTAATCAAAAAAAAAAAAAAAAAAAAAAAAAATTGTGCGTTGAGTCTCTCCGCGCGGAAGAAGTGAAACTTCGTAATGTGGAAATAAAAATAGGAAGGGGTAGAAATCGATTTTTAGTGAAATCATATTGTTTCTTTAAGACAAACCTTATTAACATTGCTTACAACCACCTATCTATATAACTTTATTTTAAAATGCAGCACAGAATTACATTACAATAATAATAATAATAATAATAATAAAAATAATAAAAAAAAATAATTATCGTAGTTTTAAACTCTTGAATTAAAAGCGTAATAATAGCGGTACAGGAAAATAACATTAAATTAGGGATGCAAAAATATTTATAGAAAAACAATACTTTTATGGCTTTTATTAATTTTATGTCAGTGAGAACCAAAACAATATGTGATTTTAATGACAATATATGACCACGTGATTTTCCGGCCAATAAAAATGTATCGTTAAACGTTTAACGCAACCTTGTTGGAAGTCGCATTAGAAGTTTCACTTCAATTATATGATTGTATTCAGGTTGTAAAACATTTTATTTAATAATCGGCGTTGAACAGCTGACCCGAATCTGAGTTTACGACTCTCAATGTTCAACAACGAAGCCTTGTAATCTTGAACCCAATTCAGACAAGGAAACTCCTTTTTCAAGCATTCACGCAAACTAGCCTACTTGGAGAACTTTTTGATGAAAGTATATCGCTATAACGTATCAATCAGCGATTGCTGGGGCTCGATACTGGGTCATTTGAAGGCGATCGCTCTGTATTTAAGTTAAATTGAAATTAACTTAATTGATTGAAATTTAACTTAACATAAGATAAATTAATCAATTAAGTTAAATTTAAATTGAAGTTAAACTGAAATTTGACTTAATTGATTGAAAAATGTTGAAATATATCTTAAAAGTAATATTTTCTCCCATTGTTAAGAATGTTGTATGCCAATAATTAGAAAAGGGAATATTAACCTTGTGGGGGCGGAGTTATCGGCCATGCCAACTTTCATCTATCAAAAGGTACCTCGTGATCGATTCAAGTTTGCATGTATTATATACCAGTGAATTGATGTTTATATTTCGTAGTGGTAGTTACGCCACAATACTGCCCCCACCAGAATTTTATAAGGGAAAGAATTCGATGAACAGATACCACTAGTTGCTGTACTTGCGACAGACCGGGAGAGAGAGTAACCGGGTTGTGTTTGAGTGCTGAATGTGAGAGGTGTATTGACTTCACAGTAGTAGTCGCTTCAGTGTTGCCATTGGCAGTCGAGTGTATGTAGGCGCAAACGTTAGTGTGTTTAATCGAGACGAGACTGAGTAGCAACAGCGTGTGGAGGTGGATAATGCAGTCACAAATAACAAGCCAACTGTTTAATGTGGACAATCCATCGAAGTAGGCGTTACCAGATCGAAGTGAGCGTTAATGCGTGATCAAATCACGTCCGGAGGTCACCAATGTGGGGGCGGAGTTATCGGCCATGCCAACTTTTATCTATCAAAAGGTACCTAGTGATCGATTCAAGTTAGCATGTATTATATACCAGTGAATTGATGTTTATATTTCGTAGTGGTAGTTACGCCACAACCTTTTATTTTTATTGCGTACAATTATACAAAATTTTATAAAATCAATGAACTTTTGAATTTTGTAAATTGTCATGTCAAAGGTATGACGTTGATTTTTTCCTAAAAATATAATTTTCGAAAAGGGAAAAAAAAAATCTTGAATGTCTTATGTTTAATTCTACTTGAAAATAAAAATATATATTTTATTTCTTAGTTTCCTTCTTTTTCTTTCTTAATTTATTTCAACTTTATTTCTACTGTCCTAAACATTTAATCTAAAATTTATTTTAACTGCAAACGAAAGTATATTTTTCTTTCTATAGTTTAAGTTTTGGCAACTTCTCATTTTTATTTGTTTTCTAAGAAACGTAAAATTTCAAATCCGGAAAAAAAATAATAATAAATATAATTTCATCCGACACGCCAGGGAAAATTTAATATTTTGGGAATCCCATAAGATTGAATAATAAAATGAAGAAACTGTTTGAGAATAAAGCAATGACCACAAATAAATCGAGATAAATTGAAGCCATCACTCAAAGTTAAAGCTAAAAATGAAATAAAAACAAAACTTTGAAGAGAATAAAATTTATTTTCTGAAGTTTTAGCTCAAATCCTTGCAATTTGTGTTGCCATTGTTGATGTATGATTTCCTTGTGTTCCCTAAAGACAAAATACAGTTTGATATTTTTATTTTTTTTTCTTTCTAAATAAAGTATTGGAGAGAATCCTTCGATAGGTTTAGCTCTAAAATATATTGGGTCAAACTTTCTAGGTTTAAAATCTATTTTTCAGTGTCGTATAGCTAGGACTTTCTTTTATTAAAGTTCATAATAGCTCCCATTGGCCCAAAATACCACTGGTGGACTTTAGTGAATTTATGATGGTCACATTTTTTTTGCGATTCGTTTTATCTCTGTTTCTCAGTGTTTTCTGAATAGGTATATACCAGGAGTTTTTTTTTTTTGTCTTAAAAGAAGGTAAATTCAAAATCGAAATTCTTACGCCCACATTGTGTAGCCTGTGATGCACATCCAAAATAAAAATTTTTTTATTGAATATACGCGTAAATACCTTTTTTATTGTTTCCGCTTTTAATTTAAATAAATTTCAGAATAAAAAACATGTGCATGTGACATCCATGAATCTACAGCAAAAATTAACTTCGGATTGAAAAATTATAATAATTATTAATAAATAAATAAACACAAGCAGTGAACTTTTCTTTTTCATTTAAGACCCCAAAAATTTAATGAGGATTATATCTTACCAATTATTTTTAAATAAAATTGCGCTTGTTGTTTAAAAAATAATAAAAACATGATATCAGCTATTTAAGGCCTCAGTAGTTCCTAGCTTATAGATTTTATGAAAAATATGATTTTCAATGAGAGCACGTGTAATACTGGGAGCTCCTCTGAGGTTATTTTGAGTGTTTTTATTTTAATTTTTTGAGTGTTTTTTTTTTATTTTTATTTTTCTATTTTTTTTTTTCTAGATACACATGAATTACGAATATCATTTTTCATACTTTTCCTAAATTGC
This sequence comes from Parasteatoda lunata, assembly GCA_949128135.1. NCBI lineage: Eukaryota > Metazoa > Arthropoda > Arachnida > Araneae > Theridiidae > Parasteatoda > Parasteatoda lunata. The sequence continues at coordinate 54,067,654 of OX421971.1, forward strand.
TTCTAAATATACTGTATAAAAATGTCATACCTTTCTTTTGATTAGTAAAATAAATGATTAAATAAATACCTAAAACAGCCCAGAGGGCTCATTTTGACCCTCACAAGAAAAACATTCCCTTTTTGAAGTTTCATGTTCGGTTTTGATTTATCAGAATTGCAACTGTGTGAAGATAAATTGTATAACAAAATTAAGGCTCACTGTGCTAAAATAATGTCGCACGCAACAGTTTTCGTGAAATTATATGGAATATTAGATTCATTTGAGGCAATGACTTCGGTCAATTCTGAAAAAAATCTTGCACAGTAAACTTGGCCAATAAAATATTGTTCATAAACAGTTATTGTCAAGTAAATACTATCGAAAATGTATTCTATGACATACAAGCCAAAAAACTTTGGTTCTAACTGATATAAAATTCGAAGCAAAAAAAAAAAAAATTAATTATTTTTTTTTTTAATGGCTAACTTTATTTGTGTAAGGTGAAAAACTGGCAAATTAATTATAGCCTAGGGACAGTATAGTACTCTTATTAGAGAACCACATCTTAACTCCAGGGGCAGCGGGGATAACTGTCTTTTGCCCAAATAAAACTTGATGCTATTTTTTTAAAAAACTTCAATACAGTGATCTACCTTTGATCAATAAAAATCTTCCTAACTTCAGTGTCACTTTTTTGTCTTGACATTTCGTCATATTTGGTCTTATTAGTACACTAACAATATATTCGTTTATTACACGAATAAAAATATTGAACATTAATCGACTAGTTTAATAGACTGTAAAACTTTATTGGACTTTAATAGGAACCAATTAATTATCACCCCCATATTTAGTCGAATATTTTTTTCACTAATTGCTTTGATATATTCATTTTAATTGCGCAATTTTTTCTTTCTACGATTGAATCATTGAATTCTAGATGACATCAACTATGGTAAACTAATTTTAAATACTTTAAGGAAGAAATAATATTTCAGTTTGATGCATTGTTTTGATTATATGTCATTGTTTATATAATTTCTAAAAATGCTACGCTATGTTTATAAGACAGTTATGTTGGTAACTTAGCATAGAGATGGTCATGATTTTAATAAAGGACACTCTATTTAAAGGACATGCAAAAATCACAAAAAAATAAAAGTAGAAAAATAAAAATTTCATTTATAGTACGTTTATCCTTCGTTTTTGTTTAACTGATGTTGCCGAGGGGAGAACACAATATTTTAAATACGAGTAAATATTTCTATTACAATTGTATTAATAAGATACGTTCTCTGTATTACAATTGTATTGCATTACAATTGTATTGCATTACAATTGTATTGTATTACAATTGTATTGTATTACAATTGTTTTGTATTACAATTGTATTGTATGACAATTGTATTGTATTGCAACTGTATTGTATGACAATTGTATTGTATTGCAACTGTATTGTATGACAATTGTAATGTATTGCAATTGTATTGTATTACAATTGTATTGTATTGCAATTGTATTGTATTGCAATTGTATTGTATTACAATTGTATTGTATTACAATTGTATTGTATTACAATTGTATTGTATTACAATTGTATTACTAACATTCCATTGCATGCAGAGAGCTCTTACGTTTAAAAAAATTTAAGTCCGTTTAATTGATACAGCAGTGATTTGTTAGTTTTGTCTTTTAACGGCAAGAAATATTTCTGTTAGCAAAATATTATTACTAGAAAATGGTAAAAATGGATTGTCTAGGATCGCGAGAATTTCCAACAAAACACCATATTCTAGGTCAATCAAATTTAAAAAAGTAGATATGCAAATGATAGATAAAAACTGTAGATGTAAAAGGAAAATATATGTGTGCGTGTTCGATATATATATATATATATATATATATATATATATATATATATATATATATATATATATATATATATATATATATATATATATATATATATATGGTTAAAGTTATTGCTAGACGACTAAAGTTTTTGCTTCAGAAAATTTAAATTTATAATTTACCCGTTGAAAATTTCACTTAATAAATTATTTTCAAATTTAATTGTCATCCCGAAAATAAGCATATGAACGCTTGAAATGAAATATATTAAGCCTTAAAGAGAAAAAAATCCCCTTTTTCAAAATATCCACTTAACATGTAATTACATTGGAAACATGTTATTAAAAATAGAGATCATGTAAAATGTATGTACAATCTTTTGCTATAAAAATGGGACGTAATATTGTGATAATAGACTTAAACATTAGGAAACAACATTTATGGTATATTTTAATACATTTCTTTCTTTAACATAGCTTTAAGAATACGGACTAAGCAACCTAAAAACTAAAGCAATTTCCAGGCAATTTCCACAGCAAATTGAGAAAGTACGGTACCTGATTATGAGAAACATTTTCTTCCCTTACCCTTGGGAATAAGATCTATATAAATTTTCTACCATTACCTTCTTGTATCATATTTTGTTGTACTTCCACTTATTTTTTCTTGGCTTTTCTGTTTCCACTACTATATTAGATTGAATCTCCTTGGATGTTTTATTACATTTTTTCAATACCGAACCTAAGCTCTTCAAATTCGAATTCTATCACTGTGTTTGGCTATTCGTCATGTTGAAATCACAAGGATTTCTGAAATGTTCTTTATTGCCTAGGCGGTAGTTTGTTTCAAACTTTTGTTTTCGAATGAAACGAAAAGCTAATTTAAGCGTATTAAAGTTGAAGTTTAAAGGAACACAAAATTGTTGTTTATTACATTGTTTCGGTTTGTAAATTAGTTTAAAATTTTGTAGTTGCATTACTTGTTGTCTCAAAAAAATCTTATGAGCGAAGCCATAGTTTTCTCTAATTCATTATGAATGCGGTTATTAAATATCTATGTTCTAAAATTATTTAATTCTTATACATCCATGCCTTACATAAAAAATTTGCAAAATTAAAATTCATGACTTTTTGCCGGGGATCGATACTTTTACTTATTAATGATTACTGTGCTATTTCTTTTAACTTTAAAATTAAATAATGTTTGTTGTTTAAGAGAATAATTAAAGACTACTTAAATTCTTACTAAATTCTTGGTTTTCAACACATTATTAAAATGTGTGTTTTAAGCAATCTTAAATGCTTATAGGACGAAAATCATTAATTTCGTTAAAGGAAGAAAATCATATATTTGGTTGCTGTAAAGTCGGACTAATTCAGATATTAAGAAATTCAGGACTGATATTTTAAATTGTTTGATGAACGGTAAAACAGTTACTTTTAAATACCAACGAAATATGGAATACTTGGTTTTGAATGAGTATTGAAATTAAGTACAACTCATTGATTTAAATTAATTATGTGATTGGAATCTATTTTAAGAATAATAATTTCCTTTACAAGCGTTATTCCAAGAAAATAAAATATATTTCTCGTTAGACGATTAAATAAAACTTAAAAAAATTATGATGTTAAAATGCCGAGAGATATGCGCGTATTGCATATTGTCCTGCAAGAAGACGTGTGGGCCCATAAAGCTTGGAAAGTAAAATGAGAGAAAAAAAAGGAACTGAGTGGAATCAAGTACTATTTGCATGGAAATTCGGCTAAAGAGACCAATCACATTGACGTTATAGACACAATTTTTTTCAAATGAAATAATGCTTTCCGTGAGAAGTATTACCACAAAATTTCGAGTAAATACACCAAAATTGGTACTAATTTTAATACACCAAAATTGGTACTAATTTTTTGTTAAAACGGTCATATTTTTGCGTTAAGAATTACCATAAGAGCTAACTTTTAATCTACAAAATGTAAGAAACAGCAATTCTTCCCCAAGAAGTTGAAATGAAACGCAGATTTCGTACAACTGTAAGTTTTTGCTCACGTTGCCAACGATTCCACACTTGCGCTTCAGAACTTTTCAAGCTTGGTTGGTACATATAGGGCTCCTAAGCTGTCTCTACCAAACAAGCCAACTACCTTTAGACCAGGCTTAAAAATATAAATTACAGTGTTTTGAGAAATTGGCCATTAGTTGCGGTTTAGATTGTAAATTTAGTTTGCTGAGAAAGTTTAGCCGGTCTCATGGTACCACATGTACACACATCCATATGCAAAAAGGTTACTTTTGTAACCTAATTTATTGTCACTAATCATAACTATTAAACTTGAGTTAAATAAACATAACAATTTAAATATTTTCCCACTTATCAGTAGGAAACAGAATAAAAACAGAAACAGAAAAACAGAATAAAAGTTTTTTTCTTAGATTTTTAGAAAAGTAGGGTTTCAATTCTGTTTCTCACAATACTGTCTGTAATTTAGATTTGTTTATGAAATTTTCATTCAATTCATTCTTTTATTTGTACTTTGCAGCTTGTAGTGCCGTAAAAAGCATTTTAGTACTTCAAAATGGAATTTTATCTTCTTCATTTCTCACTTTAAAGTTTAGGCTGTGAAATGATGCAGAGTATAAACCTCGTCTTGCGAAATTTTATAAATCTTAATCACTTCATCTTGACGGATGACAAGCCTAAAATCAGTCATCCACTCAGTAAGAATATCTCGTGAGTAGATGAATAACGTATTTATCTGAATGGACTCTCCCCTGGCATTTATTTCCTTATTACTTTTGGGATGTGAAGAGACAATTCAGTATTTGATTACACGTCTTCATGCATGTTAAGAGAAAAATATTTAATCCCCCGTTCGTACAGGTTCGCACAGGTATGTGTTCAAAACTATCTACCTTTAAAAAGCTTCCAGAAGTGTCATTTAAACCACTTAAATGCGACTTATTTCTGAGGAGAGGATTTTGGAATGCCTAATGAAATCCATACGGATCCAGATGTCTACAGCTATTAAACTCAGAAACTACCAGAAGCTTATGCTTCTCTGAATCCCGGAAGATTGAACAAAGTTCAATAATTTAAAAGTACAAACAGTATTTAAAGATTGTTCTTAGCTAATTTTCGAAAGAAATACTCTTAGAGTCAGTGACATTCATTATCTGTATGTATATAAAAATGTCTGTGTGTATGAGTGGATTTGTCCTTTATAGACTCCTAAACCAACCAACCGAAAGCTAAGAAACTTGGCATACAGATAGTTCAAAGTACGAGAAAGGTCATTGTCAACAATCCTATTTACAACTTTTCGAAAAATATTTTTTTTTTTTCTGAATGCGAAATTTTTTTAAATAATTATTGTTATGATGACCTATGCCGTAAACCTATTTTCTATTAATTTCCCTGACATATAGAAAAAACAGATAATAGTATTTTTTCAGTATTTTTCCAGAAATAAAAACGGGATTGAAGCCTTCTCTACAAAGAACGGTTCAATTGTTCTTCGCCTTTCCATGTCACAAGGCCATACAATCGAGTTAAATTTTTCAGCTAGCTCCTCTAAGTTTACCATCGAAATCCAAATTTGTGAAAAATTTGCCAGAAAACTGCTGCTATTTATATTGATTCAGCAGATCTTACATGCAGTTGGTTTGTTTGGTTGAGAAAAGTGAGGCCACATATACATGGTAAGTTCTGAATTGCTTGCGTAGCATAGCTGAAATAATAACTGCAGTTATTTCCCTTTGTTTTAATCATTCTCTTTATTTGAAATGTTACTTGCAGTTGCACCGAATTTGTGTCCCATTTCAACTTTAAAAGGAGGCATAGCTGTTCTCTTAAGGATATTTAAATTTCACATAGGCATTTAAAAAAATTAAAAGCCAGTTTTAAAGAAAGTGGAGCTTATGACTTCCTCATGCAAAAACATAACCGTTTTAACCTAAATAAAATTTATCATATATTTGGTGCTTTTATTCGAAAATTTGAGACAAAACGTCTCACAGGAAATGTTATTTGATTTGAAAAAAAATATCTGTAATAGCCATGTAAATTAGCCCCTTTTTCCAGACTATAAATGTTACTTTAAAAACATTATTTTTATACCTTCGCGTATACCTTGTATAGACCTCAGTTTATGGAAAGTATTTCTTGCTTGGGAAAAATATTTCTTGGAAATATTTTTTGTTTGGAAATATTTATTGTTTGGGAAACCACATTTTTATACAGCATTTAGTACCTACCTTTCTATTTGAGCTTGATCTTAAATCGTAAATTTTAAAGTTTTTTAAATTTTGATATTTTTCTTTTTTATGTGTTTTTGGGCTATGATACACACCATGCACAGTTTTGGCATCAAAATTGCTTACACTCCAATTACTTCAGAGTATTCGTAGTTTTAAAAGATAAATTTTCTAGTAAAATAAAAACATTATGTATTTATATTTCAATAAATTAGTATTAAAGGAATTTTGCTCCTCAATGCATGCAAATACAGTAGAGCGCCGATTATTCGAACCCTTATTATCCGAACGTCCAATTATCCGAACTCTGTCTGAATTTTTTTTTTATTTTTTTTTTTTAAAGGTTAGAATAATTTTTAACCTATCAACGATTTTTCTAAATTTCTGAACCAGTTTGGGATGAAAAGATGCCAGATTATGCAGTAGAAGAAATAGAAGACTGATATCGAGACACTGAAAACGTCCCAGGATTTCAAATGATGATGAAATTGTTGCTGAAATTTTTAATGAATATCGGAACTCCACAGACGAAGAGGAAGACGTAGGTGATCATGTTCAAGATAGTGGACCTTCTCATACAGAAGCGTGCAATTCATTATATATTGCAATGAATTTCTTTTGCTATGGAAAATAAAGAATTCAGTAATCAGTAATTAACAAAAAAAAAATTAAAAAGCTGAAATATGATTAAAAAAATTCAAAATGAAAAAAAAAAATTTAAAAATAAATAATAAATATTTTAAAATTGAATTTTTATTTTTTTTATTTTTTAAACAGAGCTATTTTAGATAGTACTGCCAGTCCAAAACCTGGAAAAAGTGTGAAGGGAAAGTAGTGCATGAATAATAATCATTTAAACAAGATTTTAAACAATTATCCGAACTTTTCATTATCCGAGCAGTTCGGATAATCGGCGCTCTACTGTAATTTAAACAGATACGTTAAAGGTCAATTAGAGATTCGAATATGCTCAAAAGTCTTGATGAAGATTATGTAAGAGTTAGATTTGTTCTAGAAATTTAGAGTTTAGGTCGACACTACAGATGAACTTCGCAGGAAATTCAAATGCTGAAGGATATAAAATTAATAAGGGAGAAATTGATTTAAAGTGTTTAACATAGTAAATATTCCTGTTCTCGAGCTTTTCTACGAAAAAAAGCTTTTGAGATTATACTTTTAGTAAATTATTTCATTACCATAAAAATAATAGATGGCAAATGATATTTTTTAACACTGTTGCTGCAGTAAATTCATTTTCCTTTCAATTGCAAATCCGTCACCCAGTTATAAAAGCAGGCAACTGTTTTTGAAGGACTCAGTAATACAGGTAATAAAAACAGACTTTGCCCATAACATTACTAATAATATAACTAAGACCTTGCAATGAAGTTTACGCACAACAGTAGAGCCCTGATAATCCGCGAGAGGATTTCCTCCATGTGGTTCATCCTTGAAGAGATCGAAAGTTATATTGCACATGACCGATCATTGACTTCGACAACTTAATCATGTTGTATGAGTACTATTATTTTCCTTACTATTTGTTATTTCAGTGATTTATATGTAGAATAAATATATTTCTTGTTACACATGCATTTGCAAAATGTTAAAATTATGTTTCATGTTTCCACTGAGTCTTTTTGAAATATCCGCATTTTTTGTCATCCGTGGTGCCCTTGCAACCTAATACCGTGAATACTCGAGGCTCTATTGTACATATAACAGGAGAGATATTTCATAACATCTGAATAGACAAAATGTAAAAGATATGATGAATGCTAGCGACTCAAAGACAGATGAAGTTGATGAAAATGCTCAAAAAGTAAAAATGCTCTTTTTCATGAACACAAAACAATTTATTTTGTTCTAAGTGCACAACAAAACATAAGCATTATGTACGAGAAATATAATTAAACCTAGCGGTACAATTATTTTAGTATTTTCATTTGTACTATTTTCACTTTCAAGAACATATTTTTAAGATTATTAGGTTTCAATCTCTTATTATAGAAGCAAAACCCACTGTAAAACTTTTGGATTGAATTTTAAGTATAGAATTACCCACGCACTCGCTCGTGCAAAAATTAGGATTTATATTTCCAGAATTTTTCCAAACATAGAAGTGATATTTTCCTCTCCAAGTATGCTACCATACACCCGAGTATAAATTTTTCTTCATTATAATTTATTTTATTTCCTTTTCCCCCTTACATTTTATTTTTGTTTTTCCGTCAGATTTAGTTTATATCACCATTCCTCAATTTTAAAATAAGTATAATCGTTTAAGTTTATTAAAAGGCAATCCTCTGTCGTTTCAGTTTCTTTTACCCCTAAATTCAATATTAAACTTACTTAATACCATAAAGATTATTAATCGGTTCTAAACTTGCAATTTGTTGTTTTTTTAAATATATGTATGGAAATAATAAAATCAAAACATAGTAGCTGAACATTCTTAAAGATCTTTTCTTTAAATAAGAATTATTCACTGCCGTTAAACTTTCAAAGTGTCCCTAGATTTATTATTTTTCTTTCAAATATAATCACCCGAAAGTAATTGATAATATCATTAAATTACCAATTTACCATGCTTACAGAAAATCAAACTATTTCAGAAATGAACATTTGCAATCATTGATTTAATTAAATGGAGAAAAAAAAATATTTAGAGTTGTAATGCATGAAAACCAATTATGAACCGACAAATATTTGGGAACAAATTCTTAACTTAAACATATTTAAAACTTCGAGAAATACCGAAGTACTTTCCAAGAGTTTTTAATCTAAAGCTAGCTGCATTTGACTCTAAAATTCAGTTCCAATTATAAATATTCCATGCATGAAATTGTTTTTACTTTCAAAGATGGATTGAATTTTAAAATAGCTTCGTTCCAAAAATTTAAATTATTTTTCTGATAAAAAATTCTTTTAAAAACAAAAAGAAATAAGGTGTAATAAATCTCCATAAGATTTAAAGCAAAATAAAATTTACCTATGAATTCCTATAAGGAATTTGAAGTAAATGAATTTATTCGTTGCTTAAAAAGAAATAAACTTACAAAATTAGAAAAAGATTAATATTGTGCACAGTGTAGTGTAAATATTATTAAAGAAATAATCTCAAATTGTATTTAACGATTTTTTTTGAAGGAAATATGTAATAACTTTTTTTAAACGACAAAAACACAATATTGATGTTTTAAAGAAAATATTTTTTTTACTGCTCAATGTAATGTACCTATTATTCAACATAATAAAACGTATGTTGTAGCTTAAGAGTTAATAAATATATTAAAATTATAACTTGTAAAATTCCGTGATGAGTACTTTTATCTTATACGTAAAAATAAAAATTTTATTTTAAACTTTCAAAAATTTGCATTATAAAATAGCTACTTTCCGAAAATTTCCAATTATTTCGATAACTATTTAAAAATGCAAAAAGAAGTAAAGTCTAACAAGACTCCATGTTTTTTTAAAACAAATTAAAATTACCTCGTTGATAATTCCATTAAAATGTTTAAAAATTTAGAACTTATTTACTGACAAAAAAAGAAATTCCTGTAATCACTAGTATCAATGGAGAAATTGAATGGAAATCAGTTCATAAAACATTTAAAAATGAAGAAAACACCTTGAAGAAATAGCATAAAGTCTGTATCCCTAGTGTCGAAAGTCTTAAAATTATTTTAGAGAGAGTCCACGTTTATTTATTTTCGTTTATTTATCTTTTTTTATGTATGAGGGTAATTAATGTAGTTGTCAAAAATTATATTGTATACATGCATCAATGACTGCAAATTCTTAGTAAAAATTTCAATGCATAAAATTTATTTTGTTTATATCCATAAAATTAGACAAAAATGCATAAAAAATAATTGATTATTGTCCCAGATGTGAAATCACTCGTAAAATTTATTCATCGAGGAATTTGTAACATTTGATATGTAAACATTTTTTTTAAATTTATAATCAAATTCTCATTTCTCTTAAAAAATGTATTTTAGGTAAACCTTAAATTTAAATTATTTAATATGATGTTATATGTAAATAATTTCAAGCATTTTGTGCTACACGGAGAAAAAAAATCGATTAAAATTATCATACTGTCGAGTAATGACATTTATGGTTAAGAAACCACACTTTATGTAATAAAATCCAAAATATACTGTATTTAAACCATTCATTCGGTAATTTTTCACTCTCTATGGTGAAGATTTATCGGAAAAATGTGATTTTAAAAATTATTGTTCTTAATGCCACGTATTTTGCGAAAAATTCAATTATTTAAAATAATAACTATTCATCCTGTAATTTTAACCACATAAATAGTTTTTATATCATTATCAAATGTATCATGCCAAAATTTTCACATTTTACCACATTTACTAAATTTTAACACATATTATAAATTTATATTTTATACTTAATCTTACAAAAAACATGTTTGGGAAAAAAAATTACCGAACTTTTTAGTGTTTCCTTAGAGCCAGAAACAAATTAAGCTTTACTACAATTTCAGCAATTTTGATTATGGTTTTTAAACATCAATATATATATATATATATATATATATATATATATATATATATATATATATATATATATATATATATATATATATATATATATATATATATATATATATATATATATATATATATATATATATATATATATATATTATATATATATATATATATATATATATATATATATATATATATATATATATATTATATATATTATATATATTATATATATATTATATATATATATATATATATATATATATATTATATATATTATATATATTATATATATATATATATATATATATATATATATATATATATTATATATATTATATATATATTATATATATATATATATATATATATATATATTATATATATTATATATATATATTATATATATATATATAATATATATATATATAATATATATAATATATATATATAATATATATGTATACGTGTCAGTGTAACCTACTGTGAAAAATTGCATTATGTGAGGTCAAATGAAAGAAAGTGGGTTTATCTGGGTGAAGTTGTTGTTAACAGCAGATATCGATCATATTATCTTTCTCTGAGATTTCTTTATATGTTGTCATGGCAGATAGTTTGTTACGGGCTAGTTCTAATGTAATATCGATTTCGTTATAGTTGGAATTTTTTGTGAAAATTTCTGTCATTTGTTTTACTGACTTTGAAGTAATGTTCATTGGATGTGTGTATAAAATGTGTTTTATATATTAAAAATGATACACTATATCGTATAAAATTTGTAAAATATTTACAACTGGGCACAAATTTTATGATATCATATATATTTAGAAAATAAATTATAACATTAGAAAAAAAACATTTCAGCTTTTTATTTTTTTAAAAAAGAGAAAAAAAAGGTGTTTTCCTGAAACAAAATCAGTTATGAAAAATGTGCATTGTAGAATTCCAACATATTTATTCTTTAAACATTTACTTATATATTACTACTTTTGCTGTACATTGTGGTATACTTAAATAAAAATAATCTTTCTACAACAAAAATCTAATCAAAAATAAAACAAAAATAAATGATAATTATGTTTAGTTTAGTGGCATATTTTTTTTTGTAAACAGTAAGATAAATGCAATTTAAACAATGATTTTTGTTTAGTTGTTAAGCAAGATCAAGCTGTCTGTCTCTATCTACGTAAAAATTAAATACTTCAAAAAGAAATATATACATATAACACCAACATTTTGCTAGATATGTAAATTAAGCAAAATTTTTTGAGAGAAAGATAAATGGGGTTTCAAAATTTATAGAATAATGTGATACTGTACAGGAAGTTTTAGACATCTGCATGTTTTTTAACTTTCTACACATTAATATTTTTTTCTAACTGCCTGTCTCTCCTTTATATATAAATATATAAAATATACAATAAAAATAATTATAAAATTAATAAAAAGTGTTGTAATTCATCAACAGCCAACAACACTTTATACCTTTGAACAAAGATGTGTTGGGCTTCATTGCAGCAACGTAACGAACGAAAAAAACTGTAAAAACTGCTATTGACTAGAACTTTACACTAATAAACACAACAAGAGAACGAAAAAACTATTTAATATATAACACCAAAAAGTTGAATATTAAGTTATAGCAAAACCTAATTCTAATCAGGTCTAAGCACACAAATACCACAAATAATAGAGCAATCAATCCGAATTTTTGGATTCAGGATGGTGTTTCATAAATGAATATAACCGATACTTACTCATATTTCTTAAATTTATTTAATAACTTACTATAAAAAGAACTATATATTAGTAGCTCAGAAAGAAATTTCTATTTCATATAGAATGCGATAATCGTTAATTGTTTAAATTTTTTCGTATGGAGAATGCCATAACAATTTCATTTTCCCTCTAAGAACGAACAATGTCTGCATCCTTTCAGTCCATTTAATAACGCTTTTATCGAGGGCAGTGTCTGTTAAAGATAACTCCCACGAACTGACAGCTTAGACACATAGTTTTCGATATATCAAGCTAAAGATTTATGATGGCATTGTGTGGTCGATGCATCATTACCTAAGGTTCGGGATGCTAATTTGTTCTGCTTATGCAATGCATGCCTCATTATTGTTCCGGCTTTGATTTAGGTTGATTTCTATTATGGCTTTGCCTCTTAGCCTAAAGAGAATTAGTAAGTCACCTGTGTAGTTGTATGGAACAGAATGTATCAGGCTTAAAAGTAGATCGGAATAAGTGTGTAACTGTTAGCCCTTAGGAAATAGCTTTTTGTATATTTATGAAATAAAATAAACCTTAGCGCCTAAATCTTCTGGAAGGCAATTACATTATATAATTCTAAAAAATTAAACGCATGACTAAAGGATAGAGTAACCAGAGAGAAGTATAAAAATATATTTCACTCTTCATTAAGATAGGTCTCTGTTTAAAAAATTGAAATACTTTTGTTTTAAAATATGTAATTTTAAAAGATTACTTACGCTAAAAACGGCGAGATCTTTTATTATCTTGTCCGTAAAAGAGCAACATTTTATCTAATTCATCATTGACACAATTACATTGGTTTTACCGGAAACAATGTTTATTAAGAAAATTCTATTAAATGAATATTATAGATATGGTAATTTTAAATATAATGCATTCTATAAAAATACGAAAATGAACTATCTATAAAAGAGGGACACGAAAAAAATATTAATTTGCTAATTTAAAAAAATCCTATTTCTAATTCCCTTCCAAGTGGTGAAAAATTTGTGTATTTTTTACAATCAGAACGTAAAGTAATATTTCGTTGTGTCTTACTATTTTATAACGGCTGTTGAACAGCAGACCCGACTTTCAGTAAACGACAATGTTCACCTCCGTAGCCTTGTAATTTTGAACCCAATAAAGAAGACAAAGGAACTCTAGTATCAAATATTGGGCAAAAAAATTTCCTTTCGTGAAAGACGTTTTGGTGGAACTAACCAACCTTTGCGTTACATGGTGAATAAAACCATTAAAACTTCCCATGGATAGTCTGACTACAAGGGGACTCTAACCCATGATCCGTCTACCACTGAGGATATTTTATATCAGCACTGTTTTTCAGTGAGAGCCGGATGCGGAATTCTTATTGACCAGCCATCGCTGGGAATCGAACCCGCTTCACCTCATGGTGAGGCACACGCTCTTTGAAACTACATGATAGTTTGTATTTCATAATTCAAAGCGATGTTTTTAAAAATTATAAAAGAGTTTTGCATAAAATTTGGTATATTCATATGTTGGAATCAATACAGTAATTTGTGTCCAACATACGAAATTATAAAAGAAATCGATAAATATATTATTTTTTAAAATATAGTTATTAGGAGAATAAAATGTAAAATTTATTTTTTGAAGCTTTGAAATTTTATTTTGAAATATAATAATAAATTACCGATGGCTAAATAATATTTTGGATATTTTCACTCGAAATAGACTTTTATTCTAAATTAGTTCATTTTAAAAGAATTTTAGTTGTGCCAAAATCTGAAAACAGCATTTTTGCATCATTTTATCATTTTATTTTTATTATTTTAAAACATCATGTCATGTACTGAATCAAATATAAGGTATTACACTAAGTATTGTATTGATATATAAAATTAGATATGTTATAATTTTAAAGAAATGCAACTTATAAAGATACGTAACTAAAAAATAACCCTTCATCTTTATTCCCTAACAAACTCAATATTAAGAGAGTTTTTTCAGTCTCTAACAGATTTCAAATTCAATTTCCCCAGTAGGGGTATCAAGCAAAATAGTGCCCTTGATAATACAGAAATATTGTAATAAATTTATTGCTCTTTTGAGATAGTTGAGGATTTTATGGAGTTATAATATTACTAATTCTACATTGTAATATGACGCCCGGTGGCTGAGCGGTAGCGCTTCGCGCTTTCGTGCCGCAGGTCCCTGCTTCGATCCTGGGGCCGGGCAAGGTTGACTCAGCCCTTCATCCCTTCAGTGGGTCGATAAATCAGTCCCATGCATGTTTGGGAACTAAACACTGGGGGTTCGGCTGACCACCTGACCGGAACATCTGCTCCTGCACCCCAGAGCGCTAGGTCAGGAAAACCTAAATGAGCACAGTAGGCCTTTTCCCTCTATGGGCTGTCGCGCCACTGAGTTTAGTTTTTAGTACATAGTAATATAATATTCTAAAGAAAGGAAATGAATGTTATGAGTTTGCAGAACATGTTTAATATTTCTTTATTTATGCTTATATACATCAATCGGGATTTTTTTTCTTCATATTTTGCAGCTTTCTTTTTTTTCTTACAACCCTTTAACTGCACTTTAAGCTTTTGGCGATGATCTCGGAATTCCTGTGGATGATCCGAAGATATGCCGTCACAATTCTGATCCTCTGCTGAAGGGATGACTTCCGCTTTGATAGCTCGAAGCCCAGCTTGCTCTGTGCTCTTTACTTTAGAGCAGTTTAAAAAAGACCGATACCACTCACTCTTGTGTCATACGCAGGTTGATCGAAGTGGTCACCCAACCCTCACACATTAGTGACCACACTCAGTGATGCTTAACTTCAGTGTTATATTGGAAACATTGCCTTTACAATCAGTTCACTGCAGACCGCAACAATATAAGAGAATTAAAATTTGTAAAAATATATATTTATAATATATTTTGGTACGAGCTTGCGTCTGATAAACATAGTTAAATTAAAAAATTGTTTTTATTTATTTTTTGTTTAAAAATATATATCAGGAATTACGAAAAATAAACAAAACCCAATTACACGGTTGCAATTGAAAATGTAGCAGTTGGGGAAACAATTGTTTGCATGCGCTAAATGTTTACTATAACACTTCATTCAGCTTATATTTTTAAGCAAGTAAACAATAAAAATGATTGATGCATATATTGTTTTCATGTTCGTTGTATCCCACAATTTGCTCCTGAAAATATCCTTGACCATTTTTAAAATTTTTTACTCTAAATATTACACCTGCATCATCCAAAACTGTTATTGGAGGAGAAAAGAAATGATTTATGACATGGCTTATTCATTTTTTCCTTCCTTTATATTTTCGACAGAAATGAAGTGAATAGGATACATTGATCTTGTTTATTCCACGTCTCTGAGTAAATATTTTTTTTCAATTTTCTGAAAATATCAACAATAGCTTTTACATGTTTTTGTGTGGCCTTATTATAAAAAACTATATTTATAGATAGAAAAAATTATTTACTATGTGGGAACTATTAAATTGACATTTTTTAATAAAAAAATACATTCTAAAATCAATTTATAGAGTTTTTTTGCATATTTTTAATATAATTCATATGTAATAAATCTATTTTGTTCCCCCTGGATCAACATTTCTTATATTAGCTAATTTTACATCTTTCTTAAGCCTCTTAGCCTTCACTTCTTTAAATGACATTTTTAACACTTTCTGGATTTATTGAGTTTAGTATTATACAAGCGTATAATACAAAAGTATAGCGAGTATAAAAAATATAAAAGTAAGTGTGCAGCAAGTACAAAAGTACGGCAAGTGTGTAGTACGAAAAAAGAAAATATTTTTATTCTTATAGCATGTTTTTGAGATTGAAGATTTGGAGGCGGGCGTTAAGTAAACAAAACTCCAAATTCTTTCTCTTGTCATCTGAGAATTATCTTCAAAATGATTTACTTTCTTCTCATGTTAGATATTTTGAGCGTTTTTCTGTCAGATATAAATGAGAAAGAAAATTTAGAAAAATATTATTTTAAATATAAAATAACAATTCTAATTTCCGTCAACTTATTTATTTTTTCTCGGGATGTTTTATTTTGTGTGAGTTTTGCATATACAGTGTGTAACGAAAACAAAAAAGAATGACCTTCAATAACTTTTGATCTAATAAACAGATTTTTTGTGTACTGCAACGCAAATTTAATTGTTTATGAAAAGGACCTCGAGTTATCGAAGTTCGACTGTATATATATATATATATATATATATATATCGGCTTTTAGGAACTATTAAAATTACAAATTTTGTAATTTTTCAAATGATGTTAAAATTTGTACCTTAAAATTCTAAATGCTTCTACAAGAAAAAAGAGATAACAAATATCATTAAAAAAAAATTGCATGGAATTACCTTTATATAAGCGTAATTTTATAACTCTGTGCAAAAATTTATTAAATTCTATTAAAAAGTTCTCGAGGAAAACCGAAATATGCTCAAGTTAAACTAAGATTAAGGAGACAAATTTTTAGACCGCCTTCCTAACTAAACTATCAGGATCTTAATTCCCAAATGGCCGCTACTCTCCATATTTTGAGGACCATCAGTAATCCCTATCCGTCGTAAAAAATTTATTTTTATTCAGCGAAAGTACTTTTGTCTCATTCCGTTACTTAAAATATCATCCGAATAAATCAATTAACATATTTGAGGTCACCCTCTGAAAACATTAAAATTGAATCCGAGTACTTAAAAATCCCGTCATTACATCAAAAATTATTCATAGCGATTTGTTTAATTTTCGTGTGCTATCCATTATTGATGTTAGTTTTATTTATTTATTTATTTTGCATTCAATGTGCCACTATAAAAAATTTTCTTTTAAAATCTTTATTTCATTTTTCAATGCACAGTATACCCTACATACCACTTCATATATTTTGTATATAATCTGTTTGACGGGTTGCTAGAGAGATTCTCTGCTTGAATCTTTTGCCTCTCTAATAAGCTTAGTGTTTAGGATTGGTCTAGCCTTTTTCGTTTTTGCACCAGATACTTCTACCAATTAAGTGTTTCTGAACTAAGAAAAAATAACTCATAATTGGTTAGATTTCAAAAACAAAGAAAATTGATCAAAGATAACTAATATATTTCCTAAACATTTACTTCACATTCTGGAATTGCAAGAGAGAGTTAAAGTACAGTGCAAGAAACACAGTACAGTAAAAGTACACTAAAAGAAACGAACAATCTTGAATAACTTTTGATCTAAAAATCAGATCTTAAGGCTCTATTCTTAATCTTAAAAGTTCTAAAGGGTGAACTCAAATATAAGTAAGTAGTGCAGATTATATTTTAAGATGCGGAATCATACACACAAAAACGTTCTTTCAGAAATACGAATTTGTCAAAAAAGGTATGTTTATACAACATACTTTCTTTAACGGAGTCGTATTTCTGAATCTGGAAATTTAGGGGAAGGTAACAGCAATTCAGAAAATATGATCCCAATAATTTAGTCATTTCCAAAGTTTGTAAAATTTGAAAAACTTAAAAACTTTCTAAGTGATAAAAAAAATCACACAATTATAAATTTCTTTTATCCAAAGATAACTCAATGCAAAATATTATTTTTTGTAAATGTTAACATTTTTATTATTTTTAATGGTTGTCGAAAAAACTCAATTGTAAAATTTAAAGATTGTTTTACATGAATGCAGCTTCTAATGGCGAAATACAAAATTTGAAAGAAATCGGTAGACTAGTTCCTGAGAAATCGCATCTTTGAAATTCAATTTCTCAGGAATTATTTGACTATTTTATTACCATATTTAAAGTCACCTCCTGGAACCATTAAGATTGAGTCATAGAATATCAAGGTCATATCATATGTTAAAGGTTATTAAGAGTGGTAGGTTTATTCTTTTTTACGTACTGCACATTGCATTCAATTTATAGGTAAACGGTAGAAAGAGTGACTGGGTGGCAAGACTAGTTTTTAAGCCAAAATAATTTTCTTACACAAGTTTTTAGCAGTGATAATTCCAATCAGAAGATTGAAAAAAGCTCAATTTTTAAAATTATTCTTGTATAATATTACAATATTATATATTTACTTATTAATTAATTAAATTTAAAATAAACGACAGAGTTGAAGCAAAAACAATAATAAAATAACACAGTTACCATAACGATAGTTTCGTACCTAATTTGTAATTATTTTATTTACAGGTTATTAATCAGATAATGTGTCTATGCATTCTTATTATGCCTAAAAATTGCCAACTAGACATTAATTTAAATTTTTTTAATTAAATTTTAAATATTTTTAAAAATAGTTAAAAAAATATTTAAATTGACTATTTATGAAAATAAAATATTTCATTAATACTTTACTAAATATATGTTTAATTCTTCTTAAAATATTTAAGTTAAAATATTTATTTTTAAATTTAATTTAGCTGTAAAATTTAAATTCATCTCATGTGAAAAGAAACAGCTGAATTGATGGCCCAAGTATCATTACTTGGGAGAAAAAAACTCATTATAGGATAATATTATCGACAAATTTCTTGCAGTCACGACAAAAAGAGATTGACTAAATTATGCCAATTTAGTGCGTGTTTTTTGGTAGTATAAAACAATTTAAATAGCGAAGTTACCACGCATTATGTTTTAACAAATGCAATATCTTAACAAATTAATATTTTAATTTCTTATGTTAATAAACATTTTATGTTTCGCATAATTTCATTCAAATTAAACTAATTTAATTAATAATTTAATTAATTTAATTAAATAAATTAAATTAAATTAATTTAAAATAAATTAATTTTATTAGAGGACTGGTTTCTTTTTTAGCTTTTCAAATAGTGTTTGCAGTATAATGCTCCAATAAAATGAATATGAGAAAAATTAAATTTGTTCTTAGTATTTTTTTATAAAAAAATTATTGAAAAATTAAGAGCATATAGTTATTTAGAACATTTTAGTTTTTTTCTGAACTAGAAAAAACATCAGGCTACGTTTTGCTTTAAGAATAAAAAAGAATTTAATTCGAATAATGAGTATTAAAATTTAATTTGTTTAAAATTATAATTCGAAAACAAGCTTTTGGAGCTTAATAAAGAGGTTGGCTTAAGAAAATGGTTCTTTTAATACGTAACTTCTGAACATCGATTCAGTATATTAGTAGTATTTAATGTTGAAATCATTAAAAAAACTGTTTAAATAATTTTTGCAATTAGCTTCTGTAAGTTTCGAAATTTAAATTTATTTATTTGAAAATAAATCAATTATTTATACTAAAAGTTTTTTTTACAAATTATCACTTGCACAAATATAATGCACAAATATATTTTTGATTTAATGAGTCTCAGATTTTTATTAAGTTTTATTAAAATTAAGACAAAAAACATTTTAATTTTGTCTTTTCAAAAATTTTATATTGTAAAAGAGCATTATGAATTTCAATCTAGGAAAATTTGTTTCTCCTACTGTTTAATTTTGTTTCGCAGAAAATAAAAAAATTCATAAATATATTTCCGTTTTTTTTTTTTTTTTTTTAATTTTTTTTAAATTTTTGTAAAGTATCTATCATTTAAAAAATCATATTCTTAGTTCTATTTTTAGTTATCTATAATATAATTAGGTTGAATCATTGAATCTTTTCCGCTTGTTAAAGTGCGCTAAAAAATACTATGGCATTAATTTGCTGCACGGTGCTAAGTTGTGCCATATTTTCATGTATTTTTTTTTTTTTTTTCATTTAATTTATTTATTCGATGCCTGCTTCTACATGAAAGCAAGCATAATCTATTTTGTACTCATTATTAAGACTGCAGCGAATTTGTGTGTTTATATAGCTCTAAGTATAACCATTGGTTTCTGATAATAGACGAAGTTTTATTTATAAAATTAGTTATTCTAGAGAAGCAATCAATTTAAAAAAGGAAAATTCTATTTACAACTCTGTTAATTGAAAAAAAGAAATTAAAAATTTAATTTATAATATTCTTTTTCTCTTTTAATACAACAAAGTAATAGTTAGTAATAATTAATTAACTCTTAAAAGAATTTTCTAAAATGTAGAGAAAACATGGAAAAATTTCAGAACAATGAAAAAAGGGGGAACAGAAAAATAATAATAAAAATAACAAGAAACCGGCAAAAAATAATGAAATTCCGAAAAATAAAAGATATCTTTTCATCAGCTCGCACGATTATATCCGCAAAAAAGGAGTGCTTTCTAATATTGTATCAATATAGCCAATGCAAAATATATCAATACAATAGCGTAAGATGCACTCAAAAAATTGCTAAAAAAAATTACAAAAAATAAAATAGAACACAATAAGTAAAAATATTACGTAAAAACAGAAAATGAAATAGAAAGTAAAAACAGAATGAAACAAGAAATGAAATCTATAAAGCGAGTAGCGAATTCAAATGAACTTACATGAACGGGAAATTTTTTAAGAATGATTTAAAATATCTTCGTAACAAGATTGCTAGATTGCAAAATATGAAACCAAAAGCGCAATTAGAGGTAGAAGCGTAAATAAAGGGATTTTGTATTAAAGTGCGTTTTTACTGCAGTACTGAAGTGTATTTGATTTGTTAGTTATCAAGGATGGGCCCGAAAATGGATGTGCACAAGGTAATATTACACTGGATAATTTTAAAAAGTTGACAATAAATAATTTTAGAAAATTAACATTTAATTAAGAAAAAAATAATATAGAAAAGAGAAAGTAACACAATTGCCTGTTTTGCACATACTTTTAGAAACGGATTTGACCGAAATGGATTTTCACATGGTAAAAACTATATAAATTAACAAAGAAATTTTTTATTAAATTTATTTACAATAATATACAATTAACTTGATGATTTCATATAGAATTTAATTACTTTAGTTGGGCATCCATTGTTTTTTTTAATCAAATTTTTAAGGACTTTATCTATTTTTTTTTTTTGAATAAATAAATATCACTGCATATTCCTTTAATTCTATTCATTTCATTAAAAGTGGCGTTTAAATGGATGTTCCTGGAAACATTAGAATTCCAAGTAATTAGTTTATTTATATTAAAATTAAAATTATCATCATGATTTCGAAGCAAGATTAATTCCTCGTGTAAATATTACTATTTAATAAAATAGTTTAATCTTTAAAATTAAAGATGATTAAATCATCACTAAATCTAAAAACAAAATTAATATTAAGAGTATACATTTTTTCATAATAATACAAAAATATGTTGGCTAAGTGAGAATAATTAGATCCTTGTTGTATTCAATCAGTTTAAAGAAAAATATCTTTTCCATTGTAAAGATAATTATTAAAAAGAAAAAAAATTAATTAGAATTTCCCAATAATCAAAATCGCAATAAAGGATATTTTTAAAATCATAGTAATAATTCAAAAGTTTAAAATCATAGTAATAATTCAAAGTAGTTTAGAAAAGGGAATGCTCTTGAAACGATCCTGGAATTTAAAAGTAGCAATAGAATTAATTTTATTATGTTTAAAGAATTCTAAAATCGATTAATTATTAGTGATAACTCAAGAAAAACCTTCATTAAAAATATTGCTAATAATTTTATTTAAGTAGTTAGAGAAAATGGTGCCAGTTTTCGTTAGGTAGTATTAGATCTACATGTGATTGTTCTAAATTTTATGAAATTTAGGACTGAAAATTAAGTAAGGAAATTTTATATTGCTAATTTTAATTTTTAACCTCTTATATAAAGTTAAAATTTTTTTAATGACAATATTATTATTTAAATTACTCAGTTTAAAATTTTTACTAATTTTTTAATTCCGTATTTAAAAGTTCAACATAGATTTTTTTACAGAAGAGTGAATAATTATTGTTAGCTTTGTCTATGGGAGTAATTACAAAATTTTTTCTAGTTGCTTATATGATTGAACAATTTTAGAAAAATTTTTTGAATTGTGACTGTTGTTTAAATTATTCATATTATTGAAAACAAAGTTTTTAAAGTAATAATAGACACCCCGATTCCATTTTGTTAGCAAACCTAAAGGTAAGGAGTATCTATTTTATATCTTTAAACAAAAACTATTGAGATCATTAAGAAAGTATTTTACAATTTTATTAATTGATATATTGTAAATGGGTCTAAATTCTGTGCTTTTTATCATTAAATTCATAAATTCTAAGTTTTCTATAATATTCAAATTACCAGTAATAATATGTTATGATGTTTATCAACAAAATCAAAATATTTCTCTTCTTCACAGTGGCATTCATAATTGGATACATTAACCATCCCTAGATTTTTGCTTATATCATTATAATTAAATATAGTTCTACCAAGAGAGTTATTATATATAAAGCTTTTAAATATGTTAGAATCTTTTAATGGAAATGAAGTTTTAAAATTTTCAAAAATATTTTTAAATTTGATCTTATCGAAAATAGGATTTTGAAAGCTAATAACGAAATATAAATTATCTAAATTTTTCTTTTTATTTGGAGAAATTTTACTCATTTTGGCTTTTGCAAGATCGAAACAAAGAAAATTTTGAAGTGTAAATTAATAAAAGAAAAGTTAATAATAAGATCTTGAAGCTTTTATACATCATTATTCTTAAGGGAGAAAACAAAATCTTTAATTGGTTTAATATTATAATGTTTATTAAAATCTTTTTCCATATTAGAAATAAAATTTATATTTAATATGTCACTATTAAGAGAGTTTCTATTATTTCTTGATCCCCGTTTACCTAGATTGGAATGCATAACTTTAATATGAAAAAGTGAATAAGTTGAGGAGTTATTAAAGTTAATCTGTGTATGTTGGAAGGTATCGTTTAGCCAGTTTAGCCCATACGACAAAATTGTTTTATATAAAAGCAAGTAGTAATTTTCTTTTTGTAGTCTTCATTATAAATTATCTTCTTTCTTTGCGGATGTAATCGTGTGAGCTGATGAAAAGATTACATCTTTTATTTTCTGGATTTTTACAAATTTTTTTTCTTCCTTTTTCTCGGAATTTTTATTTCTTCCTTTCTCTTGTTATTTTTATTATTTTTTTTCTTATTCCCCCTTTTTTCATTGTTCTGTAAGTATATCTATTTAATCTATCTAATCTATTTAATCTATCCAATCTATCTAATCTATCTAATCTATCTAATCTATCTAATCTATCTAATCTATCTAATCTATCTAATCTATCTTATCTATCTTATCTATCTTATCTATCTTATCTATCTTATCCAGTCTATCTAGTCTATCCAATCTATCCAATCTATCCAATCTATCTATTGATGCTTGTCCTTTAAATATTACTCCTGAAGCACCAGAACAAAAGTGATGAAATTTGACATACAAATTGTTTGAAGTAGGAGAAAGGACACTATTAACATTAGAACGCGACGAGCAGGATGAGCGAAAAATGAAATGAAATTTTCTGATTGATTAAGCGTTAGCCATTGCATATATTTAACTATGGACAATTCAATTTTTCGAAATTTTTAAAAATAACATTAGTTATATTTACTATTTTATAGCTGTATTTGATTAAAAAGAAATTTATTTTTCTCAAAAATTTTATTCTCAGTGACATATGAGTTCAATGACCAACATTAGTGAGGTAGCTTACGTGGACTACGTCACTAAATTATTATTTCCACAATCTAATACCACTTGTTTATTTCAATAATTGATAATTCTTCTTTAAATGTCTCTCAATAAAAGTAAATAATTTAAAATCAATGGTAATTAAAATTAGAAATATTGTATATGTATTTAAAGGCAAAATTAATGGAAAAAAGGTACTAATTCGCTTAGAAGAAGCATAAAAAATCATTATACTATTATTGACGCCAATAATTCTTATTAATTTAGGTAATTTGTGCATATTGAAATAAGCTATGAGCAAAAGTAATGGACGAAAAGGACTCATTCGTTTAGAGAAACCGCAAAATAGTGTCATATTATAGATGGGAATGATGTTATTAATGTTGTTAAATTGAAATAAAAAAAATTAAATACCCACTGAAAGGAAAAGTAAAAAGAAAAAAGAGACTTATTTATTATATAATTTTATGTATTATTTATTAATATAGATATTATGTATTAAGTGAAATAAAAACATAAGCTATGTACTAAAAAGCGAAGTTTATGGAGTAAAAGGGCAATTAAAAATTCGTTTATAAGAGCCATCATACGCAGATGACGCTTAGTTAATTTCGGTAATAGGATCTACTGGTATTATGGTAATTGATGTTGTTTTAAGAAGAATTCTAAAACGGACTTGCCGAACTTTCAGAAGATATTTTTTCCTGTGGTAGCAAAGATAGTATTATAATATTTTAATGAGTTTGAAATTAAAGAACTTTTTCTATCATTACTTATAAATTATCATTACTTATAAATTACTTAAAATAATAAATAAACAGTTAATTAAAGGTCGATAGAAAAAGAGCATGCTTGAAAGTCATTATCAAGGTCTTATGCGAATTCTATTTGTTTTCAATGTTTCGGTTTTAGTTTGCTGCCACTCATAAAGTAATTTCGAACAAAACTTAAATGTTATATTAACTTAATACGTAAACTTAAAACTTAAATGTATATTAAGGATTATACAATAAGAACCAAATATACTAAAGTAGGTAAAATGTATTATATTGATATCCTTGATTATTACTAAAACTGCAATAAGTATCAATTTTGAAACTAATACTGTGGAAATTAATGCTTACGACCCATTGAAGAGGATATGAATCGGAGAAAATTACTTGATAGTGGTAAATTTTGATTATCATGAGTTGTCTGCGTGCAATATGCCCCAAACAACTAGCAATATTCTATATGCAAGCAAGTGATGCTAAATACAGTAATTTTCTATTTTGATTACTTAAACTACTAAAAGCGTGTTTTTCTATTTATATTAACATGAAGCCACCGGAAAGGGTAGCAAATAATACTGAATAAAAACGATAAAGTAATTTCAGTTTCATTAATGGAAGAGCTTCGTGGAAAAACCAGGTTAGTAACATTTTCAGAAAGGCTATAATCGGGGTAAGAAAATAATTAGTCTCCGAACTATTTTATTACAAATTAATTGAAAGGTGGGACTAATAAGTCTTTACCTTATTTTGTTTACGATTGCCTAAGCTGAAAATAAAAATCAAGCAAGCATACTAAAAACTAATGTGGATAAGTTATGTTAAGATGAAAGTAAAAAAAATCCATTCTATTACATTAAATATAACCATATTGAAGCAACACCTTTCTTATTTTCACTGATTCATAAATACAACTTAAAATGTCACTTATCTGGTTCTTCCACTAAGAACTGCAATTGTGTCGGAACTTGCTATTCAGTTTTGTGTATGATTGCGTAGTGTGTTGTTCAGTACTATTTAATTGAGTTTTTATTCACCTAATACAAAAAACAGGTATTCAGCTAGTAAATAAATAAATTAAATGAAACGTGCAAACATCTGTTTGCTTTCCAATCAGTTTTATAAAAATATCTGAGTCATTTCAAACTCGAAAAATTATTATAGATATTTTGAAACAAGACCATGAAATTTCAAACAAATTTGAAATATGAAAAAAGGTTATAAAGTTTGAAAAGCAATCCTGTGGCATCATACTTTTAAATCTTACATTTAATGAGATTGATTAAATTTCAACATGAAGTCATTTCAACAAGAACTTCAATTAACATTTTTTTTATTGGAATGAATAATATTAACAATTAATTCTTTATTTGAAATAGCCAGTTAATCATCATACATTTCACCATATAGATTTTTTAACAATTTATCTTTTTTCAAAAAAAAATTTTTTATATATTTATTTTACATTAAATAATGTTCAAATTTATATATTATTAAGAAATATCAACAGCTGCAAAATGCATGTTAAAGAAAAATAAAGTAAAATAAAAACTGACTTTTTGTACAAATTAGTTTTGTAAATGGATCTCTGTTCCTTTCAAAAACTGGAGAATATTTACAAACTTATTTCTTGTTGAAATATAAGACGCGATACCATGTAAGAAAAATTATTCAATTATTTAAGCTTCTAACGCGTCCATAAAGCTGTAAAAAATGCAAATTATAATATTCTTCTTTGCAAATTACCCTTGTGACCATCATACACTTCAATCTAAAAAATATAACCTCAATACGTCATTTTTATTAAAAATTCGCATTCATTTTTTTTCTTTATTTTGCATGGAATATTTGTAAAGCGACTTGTACAAAGAAATACTGTCATCTACAATATGCGTGTCAGACAGAAATAAAATAGTAAAGAAAAAAAAAATCCGTCGCTTATCCAATCTCTTCTTCGAATTTTCCAGGTACAGAAGACCTAGAAGACTTATTAAATAAAATCTCTCCCCCCTCTTGCTCACCAGAACCCATTTATTATTCAATTCTTTTCAGCGCCTGCGGGCCTCTAATCTTTCTTCTACGCTCTTTCATAAAGGCGTGTATTCCCCTCGCAAAGGCTGTTGGAAAAAAAAAAATTATAAAAAAAAAAAAGGGGTGGAATTTAAATATTGCCTAACTGCTCCTCCCATTTCTCCCTATGGTTTTGAGGAGCCTTGATTTAAAGCTTTAAGCGATGACTAAGTGAAAATGAGACTTTGGTTATTACCATAAAAACAATCAGGTATGATGTTTAAAGAGGAGGTAAAGAAAAATATGCAATGACTTTTTCAATAATGTCTGTGTAGTATGTATGAGTGATTGCTGTTCTTTCCCTTAAAATTAATCTTTATTTATTTTCATTTTTCTTGTTGAGTAATGGCTGATTGAAGAATCAGTGTAAAAAATATTAATCTTATAATTTTTTTTAAACTTTTTTCCCGGACATATTTTTAAAAATAGTTTTATCTAATTATACTTTTAAGAAACATTTTTGAAGACTAAAATGAAAAATAATCCATATTTTCGTCTGTCGTAATTATTCATTTGTCTATTTTTCATGAGTACATATTTTTTATACGAGAAAATCTGGAATGCGTCGGATCATAACGTCATTAAAATTTATTTG
Source organism: Parasteatoda lunata (assembly GCA_949128135.1). Lineage (NCBI taxonomy): Eukaryota > Metazoa > Arthropoda > Arachnida > Araneae > Theridiidae > Parasteatoda > Parasteatoda lunata. The sequence goes on from OX421971.1 coordinate 54,095,056, forward strand.
CGAACCTAATGCAACACCTAATTTAGCCATAATATCGTGGAAGTTAATGCTTCTTAAACTCATACGTGATAATATGGTTTTCATTTTAAACGACCATATGATTTAATACCTTCTAAAGCTTGCGGAAAATTTACATGGTATTGTAGTTTAAGGTGCTAATATTAAAGTCCACTGAATATAGTTTCATGGGAGTATATTAAATATGAGTTTATCGCTGCAGTTAAGACTTTAAGGAATATTTGATATCAAAAAGTAAAAAAATACAATTAACTCGATAATACGGGAATTTTATTTTTCTTTATTACAATAATTATACTCCACAACAAATAATTTCAGATTTTTTTTATGTTCTGGATCAGAATCATTTTGTGTTGTGGTTAATTTAAATTATTATTTAAAATAAATTTGTAAACCATGCATTGGTAACAATATTTTTCGGCATAAGTAACAATAATAGAATACGCAACATAATAGAATAGGCAGCAATATTATTTCTTAAAAAAAAGAAAAGCAACGATAAGTAAATTAAAAGAACAAGTAAATTAAGATAAAAGTACTAAAAAAAATTTAAATTATACACTTTTTAGAATTTTTTTTTTTTTTTTTTGTATCTATAGAGAAAGAAATGCTGCTTTGTACACGGAGAAACAAATTCTGGCAAAATTATCATAAAGATATTTCTGGTGAAATAAATCATGATTCTGGTAATTGAACCAACATATATGGTATTTTAATCATTCGTTTATTAATTTTACCAGTCGCCATGGTAATGGTTTACCAGAAGTTCTGGTTTTTGAAATTTTAATTCTTATTACCATATATTTAGTAACAAGGATAAAACTGTTAAAAAAAACTGCATAAAAGGTTTTTAATGCCATGCTCTAAAGTATGATTTAGTTTAGCATTTGTACCTTTAAAAATGTAAAAGTTTATTTCCAAATTCTAGTAGATGTTAGCAAATAAGTTTCATTAAAAAAATATCAATTAACCGATGAGAATCAGGTTAACTTATGTATACTAATAAAATGGAGGTTAGCAAACTGAACGTTTTTATAAATTCTGAAACTGTACTATTACTGGCATTTGTTTAAAATAAAAAAACTACAACGTTTACTACCAAATAGCATGGTAATAAAAACCATATTTAATTGTTAATTTTACCAAAAAGTCATAACCAAAGCGCTTCGGTAAAAGTTACCATGCTTTTTGATGTCCCCATAGAGGCAAATTTGACCATACAGGGCAAATTTGACCATATTTCGGTAGTTTTTCACCATACTTTTTTCATAATTTACTTTAACTTGCTTCAGATGAAATTCTTGAGACAAATAAGTGATTCTTGAGGTTACAGTAATATATGTTAGCATTTTATTCAGATCAATTCCTGAAATTTTCTTTATAAATGCTAAACAGAAAAAAAAATACTTTTGTCATAAAGATTGACTATGCATCAAATTAAGTATTGGTTGAATTTCTTTGTTTATAATAATACTACAATTTAGTTTGAAATAATGAGTACAGGTTTTGCATATTTATTTACTGAGTCCTAATCCTAATTTTATATTTTTACTATTAATTAAATATTGACATTTGCTTTTGTTTAATATTTTCTTACTTTACTTGGAATTCATATAAATGACGAATATTTAGCTAAACTGCAAAGAGTCAGTTTTATCTTAAGAATTTTGCACTTTTAATTAAATAGAAAGAAAATTAAAAATTCTGAAATCAAGTGTAACATATAAGTTTACTCAAGAACTATAGGTTTCTCAAAGCTCTTCAAAATTACGAATTCTTCAAAATAAAGTGCAAATTCTTTTTTAAAAAAGTGTTCAAGCTGACCAAACCAATGCCCTTCACAGATTGACAAAAAATCTTATGAAAGTTAATTTATGCGTTTTAAAAATATTGAAATTTTGAAATACGTGGCAACACTGTTAGAATGCAAGCTTAGTTACTAATAATTAATTCTTCTGTCTACTTATCTTGTACAAATTGCTCCATTTTCAAGGTAGTTTTGCTCAACCCTTATCATTTAAATGTCTTAAAAATATAAAGTTTCAATTCAAATTTTTTGTACTACTGATAATTTTAACAAATTCAAAGTTTTTACAATAAACAAACTTAGAACGATATTGCTTGTCGAGGACATAAAAATTAGTTTAACATTCATTTTATCTCCTATTATCTGCATGTTCCTACTGCCTGTTTTATTTATTTTCCATCATTAAGCAAAACTTTTTGTTTTATACTTCAGAAGTTATTGAATTTTACATAATTTTTATATTCTCTAAAATTCTTTAGTTTTTAATGTTCAGATTATAACAATTTGACGCATGAAATATGTTTTAAAATGTTTTTCTCGTAATATTTCAATTAAAATCTACTATACATGGAGAAAAAAATATATGATGAAATTACCATACTGTGTGGTAAAGAAATTTCTGGTAAAGAGCCATAATTTAGAATAATAAAAACTAAAATACATTCCTTTTACAATACATTTAAACCATATTTTTGGTCATTTTCCATTTGTACGGCGATGATTTACCAGAAATTTTGGTTTCCAAAATTCTAAGTCTTATTATCACAGATTTAGCAAAAAAAAAGTCATAACAAAATTTATCCTAATATTTTTTTTTTGCCTTGCTCTAAGATATCATAGTAAAATTATTAAATTATTTCGCAGCATATCTTAAAACCATATTTTATTGTTAATTAATCAAAATAATTACTAAAGCTCTTGTTTTGATTTTTCGTTTTCTTTTCCATTGTTTTGCTTTTTTTCCTTTTCATTGCCTGTTATGACCATTTTTCCCTTTTTTACTATTATTTTCTTTTTTTGTTCCCTAGTTAATAGTTTCCTATTAACCAAGTCTTCGTTGGTTTATGAGTCAGGAGAAAGATTTACATTTAGACAAAATTATTTTTCATATAGCTTGGAATAAGAAGAAAAATTGTTTTAAAGTTTGCATGCAGATATTTTTATTCTCTAATGTTCAATTATATATAACGACGTTAGTAAATTTAGAGGACATAAATTAATTATAAATTCAAATACAATCTTATCACTTAAAACTAACTGATGATTAAACTTTTATATCATTTACAATTTTATAATTGGCTATTTAATTGTTTACTTTAAAAAATTAAGATCTTTGCATAATTCCTTTATATGTTATAATGTTTATACGCTCGTTTAAATTTTATGCATTTCTAAATAGTTAGTTTTCATTTCAATACCAATAATCATTCTATTTTTTATCCTTTCTGTTTGTCTTAATTTCAATATTTTTAACAGCTTTACAAAATAGTTCATATCATCTCTTGAATAGCAAACAAATTAAATTCCTTATGATCTGTGATTTAAAAATATCAAAACAAAATCTTTATTCGAATTTTTAATGAATATTTTTTTAGAATTGCATAAATATTAAGGATTAAAATCTGAAATTTTCTAGATTAAAATATATACTTTATTAACTATAATATATGGTCTGTGATTACTTATTTTACAGAGTTCTTTCAAAATATTAATTATTTTTAAAAACTATAAACTACATAAACTAATTAATTTTGTTTCATCTTCTTGATTTAGCAAAATATTTTGCTCTTATTCCAAGAGATTCGAGTTAAAAAAACGTTTTTTCAATTACTAGTTCATTCGATTGAAAAGAATATACACACTACCAATTCTAATAGAAGCAAAAATATAAATTTTAATATCAGACTTTCTTAATAAACAAATAAATGTTTCTATTTATAATAAATAACGAGCGAAACTTATTTTTAAATACTTACCAAAAATATTGTCTAAAGTAATAATGATTAATTTTTAACTCTCTCTCGTATTTTGTCCTAAGTTTATATAAATGAAGCCCAAACATAATATTTCATTTTTAATTAATGGTAATAAATAATAAACGTGTTTCAAATCAAATATTGATTTTAATAATTAAAGGTGATATGATATATATTCCATACTGTTTGCTAAAGGGGCTGATTGAGATAAGAATATGAAAACTTCTTTTTCTAGATATTCAACATCTTTAACACTCTTTGAAAACATTTTAGCTTATCTTCTCACGGGAATTCAGGTAAAACTAGTTTATTTTCTTTTTTGCTTCTGTAATTGGAATATATTCCCAGAAAACCAATTTTCCACGAGTTTTTTTTTTTCTTCATGGACCAAAAACTTATTTTGCTTCTTTCACTTTAAACTCAAGATTTATCACTCCCTGTTCATATCAGCGGCAAATGAATTTTATGCAAATACCAGTGCTGAAATTTTTTTGCAATGTTTAAAAAGAAAAACGAAAATAAGCCCAAAGTAGATTGCGTCAGGTATAAATAGTCAACTAATGCTGTATGAATAATGCGTTTTTTTACTCGAGGGATAGTTTAAGCTTCCAAGGAAAACATTTAAAAGTTACAATGATTGATGTGTTGAAAATTTTATTACCCACAATTCACAACAACACGAGGAATAAAAGACTGCAATCCGCTTTATATGAAAAGAAAACTTTATGCGCTTTTTGATAAGCTCATAAAAATGTCAGTCGCTCCGAAATTTAAACATAAACAAAAATGTCTGAAATGCAATAAAATATTTTTTGCGAGGTCTTATTTAGAATTTCAAATTTAGCCTACAACTTTGTTATAATACTGAAAATATATATAAGTTATTTTTAAAAAAAAAATAAGGAATGCATTTTAGGATTATACAATAAATTTTTTTGTACATTAAGCAATTAAAAAAAAACATTTAACTTCTGTTTCAGATGCCGACTGATATAGCGAATGACTTAAATTGTTTGCGAAAACTTAATTATAAATAGAATACACACCATAATGTGCAGAGAAATAAACTACAATTAAATCTACGGTCACAATAGTAGAAATATGAAAGCAGTCTTGTAAAATTTATTTTAACTTTTATTTAAAATTTTAGTTTATCATGCTTGTGATTCTAAATATAATTAATTTTAATAAAAAATTTTGAAACCATGTGTTTAGTTTACTTATAGTTATGCATTTGAAGTGTATTTTACACTGAAAAATATATAAAAAATTTAAAAATATTAAAAAATTTAAAATAAACGGGAAATGAAATAAATAAAGGTTGGCTGAAATACTAAATTGACGGAGTGATAGTATGATTCGTTTCAGAGAAATGCAAAATATAGCTATGCTATAGTTACTCTTATTATGACTGATTCATTTTGATAATAATTTCGATTTGCTTTATTATTTTTGAAAATAATTTTAATTTGCTTTATTAATTTTGATAATTTTTTGATTAGCTTAAATAATTTTTTGCATAATTTGCTTGATTAATTTTGATAAAATTTTTAATTTGCTTGTTAAATTGTTTTTTTTGTAGTTTTAATGTAGGTAATGTGGAAAAAGGTTTCTTACGACAACTTTAAAAACGAATAAAACAGGAGGGATCTTCGAAGGGACGAATAAAACAGGAGGGGAATAAAACAGGAAAATCGCTTGTTTGTGGTAAATTTTGATTATCATGAGGTTAGCCTTGAGCGAAAGCATCGAGCCAAATGAAAATGAATTCAGTTAAATTTTCTTCTCATGAGATAAGCAATAAAAAATGTGTTTTTCATAATCTAATAACGAATAGTTAGCATTAAGAGCAAAAAATAATTGAAAGAAAGATTGTGAAGTTTTGTTAGCTTTATTTCTGTTAGCACATGCTTTTTAGTATGAGGCATCAATTTCTTACTGATTTATTGATGATTTACTGTTTTATTTTTACTCCATATGAATAATGGATTAATCAGCTAGTAAATGAAAAAAATGAAGAAAAATATTATTTCCTAGTAATATATATCAGCTTACTAAAAAATTTTATGAATTTTTTATGATGTTTAATTTGTAGTTTGATGAAATGGTCTTGGGATGAAATGATTTTTTTTTTCAATTAGATCAATCAATTAAACAAAGCACCAATTTAAGACATCTTTTTGTTAATTTTCTGTAATCAATTCATTTCTTTAGATTTAAAACTACTATATCATGTGTATACCAATGTCTAAATAAAGCATAATTTTTATTAGTGTTCTATTAATTTATCACATATTTTTTTCAATTTTTGTAATTACCTAATAACTGCCCTCATTTTATTCTTAATTATTTTATTATTTTTTTCTTTGAATTTTGTAATATATTACCATTTAATTGCTTAATTTCTTTAACTTTTCTTAAAAAACTATATATTGTTCAAAAGTTGTTGGTTTTTTTTCATCAAGAGAAATTAAAACTAATAATAAAAACAACCCTTAAAAATATATGTTTCAAAATTTTACCAAATTAACGGTTGGATCACTTATTTTTTAAAATAAAAGCATCAAACTTATTAATAGCTGGAGCAATGAAGCCCACAATGAATTAATATTTTCTAGAAGTACTTTTTTATTCTATACATCTTGCGTTCGCTTATGTCAACTTATAAATGCATTTTTGGTCTAGCTTGTTTAGTACATTCACAGAAAAAAAATAGAAGTTGAACCTTAGTATAAATACTTTGAACCACAAAGTGGTAACCTTAAAAAAATATTAAAATGTTACCAAGCTTCATTCCAAAGAGAAACATTCTAACGCGTTATAAATTACAGCACTTTAGTGCTATATAATAAAACTGAACAATGGTCTTCTTTATGCACTCAAAAATTTCTAACAATGTATTTTAAGCTGTTTACTGATGTTACTGATATTTAGCTGTTTACTGATGGTGTAGAAATTAGCCTTAAAGTATGTGGGATTGCTACAATGGGATTGTGTGCCAGGCTAAATAGAAAAAAACTTATGATTTTTCCAATTAGCCGGCAAATTGCAAAATGGCGATAGTAGCAAAGAGCCGAGTTGTTCCTTTACCCGATAACATAGACAATCATTTGTTTGTTGTACTTTCTCTAGTAGTTTTCAACTCTGTTTTTAATACTAAAATTTAGATTAAAAATTGAAAATTTTCAGCTATCGAAAGTGTATAAAATAGTTTCCTAAACTAATTCTAAGAACTTACTAAGCCAAGCAAAACCAGGCATGAATACAACAGTTTCTATCGGGAAACTGAAACTGTGAAGCGTTTAAAATGCCTTTAATGTAAGCAATAACATTTTATGAAATTGCTCTTTTGGGATTCAGTGCTGATATCGAGCTCATTTTAATCAATATCAAACGTAATACAGATCTTTCATGTTGGGTTTGACATTTCAATTAATAATACTTACTACATTAGATCGAATTGCTTTTCCGGCCTCTTGAGATGATATTTCAAAGTAAACGTTATTCCGAATATTAATTCTGGAAAACGGAATGGAATAATGCATAAACCTACATTACAGCTAAGAGAATTAAAAGATGCATTGGAAATTACGTTTACATATTAGTTATCTTTAAATTAAAATGGTCAATTAAAGCAATAGTTATGTCAATTTCCATTAAAATATTTTATAGTAATGCAAATTCATGAAATAGTCGATGGACATATATGTTCTTACTGTTAGGGCTGTCACTAATGGACTAATTTAAGATATCCTTTCTCGGCTATACTTTGTTTCCTTACCCAATTACAATGAGGGGGGGGAGGATGTTTTACTATAAGAAGACGGATCGCTTCTTCAATTCAATTCAAACGATCATGGAAGGCATCAAGTGTAATTAGAATGGGCAGCTAGACCAATAATAATAATGTCATCTCCTAATAAACTAAATAAAATTAATATGTGTTTCGAGTGGTTATTTCTGCTTAACCAACTAGTGATTTTACGGTGGATGGGTCACTGGGTTTATATATATATATATATATATATATATATATATATATATATATATATATATATATATATATATATATATATATATGCAAAAAGAAATGATGTCACTTATACATAATATCATTTTATTTTTGTAGCTTGCATCTGAAATAATTTAGCCACAAACAATTTTGTGACATTGTATTTAAAATAACAAAAGACAAGTAAAGTATTTTTTGTCTTGAAGTATTATTGAAAATATTTCTTACTTTTTTTAAAAAAATATTTTTTAACTTGTTATTTTGTTCGCCTGTTTTTACATTTTGTAAAAAATATATACTTAAGAAAAAAATCTTAATCAATTATTTAACTTTGATTCAATTATGCAAAATTATTCTGTATATTGGTTAAAAACTTGGATGTGAGATAAAGTGTGTTTACACAAATAAAGCCACCTTAGTTCTGTACTGTAAATGGACAAAAAAAAATCCAATAAGAACAACATTTACATACATATCTCATGAATTGCAACACCTGAGATTTAAAAAAAAAACACGTAAAAAATTAAGGATAAAAACTCCCGGCCGAAATCTAACCACCGGAGAATAGCTAATATACCCGCCATATTCAGATAGAACTTGAAAAATACGACGTTGCATGCCATTTACTAATCCCTGGAGGGCAGTTTAGTAAAATATTATCACTGGTTTCAGTGATAGTAGCCTTCCATTTTGCTGCACACTGAAAACTGTCTCTCCTTTGCAAATACATCCCTACTAAGAATACCCTATAACATTTTCTTTCGGATAGAAATCGGGAAAAAAGGCGGGCTATTGCATCAAACGCATCTACCATCTAAAAACCATTCCCCTTAAGATCTTGCTACAATAATGGAGGCATTGCTTTACCGTTTCCCATGTAAATGGTACTAAACGGGTTTCTAACATATTTTGGTGTTCTCTAGTATCCATGCGGCAGGAATGAGAACTAGTTTAAAATTTCCACCGCAGCCAAAATTTCCACCCACCGTTAATGAATTTCCATTTTGGCGTATCCCCGCCGTATAGCATTCTATTCATATGACATGAGAAAGAAAATAAATCTTCTTTTCTCATATTTTCTTCTCTCATCTCATCAGAAATCTTTTTTCTCAAATCAATGGAATGCAAAGTCGTCTTAAATATTTAATTTCTTTTTCTCCTTCTCTCTTTTGCATGTTGATAAATTTCAACACGGGTTATTGTTTAATAATTTGACATTGCAAATATATCGTACGATAAAAAAGTGAAATAGAAAAGAAAAGAAAAACACTCTCCTTCTATAGACGGGAAGGTAAAGGCTGGTTAATGGCTTAAGGACAGTGCGGGTACGTAGATAAACTTAACGTGGCTTTTTATCCAGGCCAGTTCTATGTCAACTCATTACAAAAATAAATAAATAGAATAAAGAGACCAATTGCAAAAATAATTAGCAATAGTGCCCAAGTTTTGCATTCCAGCAATATAATGCGTCAATTCACATTTAAAAATCTGCAGGGGTTAGTATTTTGATAATTGTGTATGACATGGAGAGGATTGTTCTGTCTTTTGATCTTAACTCCTAAGACAGCGTGAAATGGTCAATGTGTAATTCTACGACAAAGCTAAAGACAGCACTCTTTAAAACCTGATTGGTTTTCGTACTCCGGGAATTAATAAATGAAATGCGTCAACATTTATTTCAAATCATATATTAATATATTGGTAATAATGGTTGATGACAGAAGGTTTTTTTTTTTTTGGGGGGGGGGGGAACAAAACTCTCCCTTTTTTATATTTGATTTTTAATGCCACCCAAGTGAGGCAGGAAATGAGCTACATCTTTTAAAAAAGATATGTTTCTACATGCACTTTTTTAATATGCCTGTTTCATACTCGTTAGTTTCCTTTATGTCTGTTTACGGATTGTCTACTGTCTTTGTCTTTTTAATGAGTTTATTTGAGTGGGGGCACATATGAGGACACTTCATAAAGATTGAGAATTACATAATTTAGCGATTTGATCGAACTGCTCAATAGGTGTCTTTCTATTACATGCTTGTTGTTCATGTGCAATCGCTACTTTAATTGCTGATTATCCGACCTTAAGACAGTACTTTTATTGACCTAAAATGTTTTAATTTCAAAAAATACAAATTTTGAGTTTTCTCTATGAATGTAAGATGAATGTATCCAATTATTGCATTAAAATTAGCGTAGAATTATGGCATTGGAATAAGAAATACGTAATTTAATGATTTAAAGATAAACTTGCCATACTCACCAAACAGTTATTTCTGGCCTATTTGTATACACTATTTGTCAATAACTTCTATAAAAGCAAGATTAAATGAATAAAAGGTTATTTAGATAAATAGATAGATGGTTTTAAATAGCTAGTTCCTAATAGGTAGACTTCATAGGCAAAGTATGATATCTCAAGACGCAGAACGCCCTGCAAATTTGAATCGATATAATTTGAAACCTATGTACTGTACTTCCCTGTAAAGTTTTAATAAAAAGGTATTTTCGTAGTGCTTAAAGAAATGCTGGAATTTATTCATACATTCAAGTAAGGATGTACAAATTACCTTCCGAGATAATTTTTTTTCAAAATGCTGTCGCGTTCAAGTAAAACAGTTCTTTTCGATAAATTTGCTTTTAAATTATATTTTTCTGATTTTAAACTAGTAGAGCGTTAGCATTCACCTCAGATTTATATAAACAAACGTGGTTTTTTGAAGATTTTCCTTATTTTCGTAGATATATTCTTTAAAAAAAATTTTGTGTTTAGAACGTATGTTTTCAATATTTTACTTTATATATGATATATAACAATAATTATTTAAACCATAAAATATAAAACTCCTAAAAATTTTATATTTAAAATATTTTCTGCGCCAAGTTGGTGGATTATCAAAGTAAAGCAAACTTATCCATAATTCAATCAAACATCAAAACTCAGAAGACTACTTTTTATTTTCGTAAACTTCTCCTAGAATTCTGTTATAGCATCGTAGAGGTCGCTTCGGTATAATGTCTTTGGTCGATGAGAAACTCCAGTAAATTCTGCTTCAAAAGAAAATCTCCACTTAACTTTGAGAATCCAAACTTCTTCATACACACCCTTGAGCACAAGTAATACGTTACAGCGTGAGAATTTCATGTTTTTCTTTAGTAAAATAACTGTTTTACGACTATTTCATTTTTATTACTTTAATGCTTTTTTTTATTATTTGTTTCTTACTTTTAATCAGAACATTATTTTTTTATTAAATTGAAATAATTGCTTACTCAAAATTTAAAGTTATTAATTTTTGTATTATTTTCTTTACTTATTTATTAAATTTAAATTTTTGCTATATTATATCAAGTTATATATCACTTAAAACAATATATTATTTTCCAAGAAAGAAAATTATAATAATTTATTTATTCACTCATTATTAATTATTTTTTTTACATTTATAAATCAGTTTATTTTCAGTTTAACTGTTATATATATAATAAATGTAAAAAAAAAGTTAAATTCAACAAAACATTTAATTTTAAGCAAATAAGTATTTTAAAAAAAATAATGGTTAATGGCTAAATACATTAATGCTACCAGTAATATAATAAATGTCATAATATTATTTTACTAACATTATTAGATAATGATATTACTATTCATCTTATTTCATCTTAATCCATTCTTATTTCAAGAATATTAAAAAAAAGTGCCAAATTATATTATAGGTACTAATTTCATATCAAAATTGTCGTGTGAAAATAAATTTTAATTAAGAAAATAGGGTAACTTAATGGTGTTTATATTATATAACGTATATATTTAACTTTTCAAACAATTTGGCAAATATAATGGATGTGTTAAATACATATAAGTATTAATCATATGAATAACATTATAGAAACTTTGCTTTTCATTAAAGATTAAAAAAAAATGAAGAAAAAAAATGCATTAAATAAAATTAGAGTATAACGATTCGATAGATTCAATTATATAATAACAATGAATATTTATTTGTACTAATACTATTTTCTAGTTATTAAAATAAGTTAGCTCCATTACGTTTTACAAATCATTTCACCACCGAAAACCCTTTCATTTCCTACATGCACCTCTGCATCATGTCTTACCAAAAACACTTAACACCAGGATACCGTGCTTATAGGTATGTTGGTAATTTATGAATGTTTTTTTTTATCAACATTTCATTTAATACGTATAATTTTTTTCAAGTATGTATAAATATTTTAAATTTAAGAAGTATAACAATTCCCAATTTTAAATTTTATCTTCAGCCCATTACAATCAAACCTAAACTTGATTTTTTATTTCTTTTTTTAACAAGTCAGATGTTTCGTAGAATCAATTAAAATTCCTATGAACATCTTTTATTTCCATATTTACATAAGTGACAAAAAGCTATTTTTTTTAGTATGAATCTTTTTATTGAAATTTGATTTGAAACTATTTATGTTTACTATTATTTTCCTTTCCCCCCGATTATTTAGTGCAAAAGCATTGTTTATAAAAGTTGCAGACAAACAATGAGTTGATTTAGGTTCAAATATTTAAATAAATTTTTTATACATCGAAGCAATTCTTAATATTTATTTAACAAAACCTTTAAAAACAGTTGTAGTTCAACAGTAACGTTTAAATGCCTTTGTTAAAAAAAATATTTAAATATAAGTGAATAATAAATATTCGTAGCCATTCAATTGAATGTGATAGTTGATTAAACACAGGATAATGAAAATTTTTATGCAAACTTCTTCATTAGCAATATGTTTTTAAGTAATTGTTTTTTTCTTCAGAAAACATGCATGTATTTTTCATTTTTTCTTTTCGAAAACAGTAAGAAATATATTGTTAAAAAAATGAGAAACGTGAATTAATAGAAACGTCTGATATGGATATGACAATGACATGCGCATTTCTTGTCTTGCATTTTCATTTTCTTAATGTTTATACGAATCGAAGAACGAGAAAATAATATTTTTGTATGGTAAGAGAATTTTTTATTTTAAAGATATTTTAAATAGGTTTACATGTTGCAGTATTAAGATAATTAATTGATTAATGAATCTCAATCTAACAAGTATTTATTTAAGAAATTTCAGTGATCTGATTAAATTGAAATTAATAACAAAATTGTATAATATTTTTTTTGTACTAAGATAATTGATATCGCGACCCAACTATAAATGTTTTGATACATTACCAGTTTGCCAGCTCAGGTGATAAGGTTACCAATACAAAGTATGTAGAAGGGTTTTTTTAAGGTGTCTTTTATTAAATTAAATAAATAAATAAATAATGTAGTTAAATTAACTTCAAAGACAAAGCTTTTGTAAAAAACCAATATTGTATTTGTTTTCTCAAAAAATACTAACTAAAATCAGAAATATTTTATAAATTCTAGCCATTTTTAAAGGCACTGTTCTGACTGCTAGGAAGCTGAAAATTTTTATTTAATTACTTATATCATATAATTCTTGATCAAATAAAAATAAAGCAACCCCATTACAATCCATTGTTAGCCAGCTTGATGATAAAAGTTAAAGCTAAATAATTTCATGATCAACATAACATCAAATTTGCAGCAATCTAGTCAGCATTGCTTACAAGATGACTTTACTTCTCAAACAAGGAAGTACCGATTGAGATTAAGCTGTATGGACTTTAATCTGCCACTGAGAATCGAACGTCAATCCTTCACAAGTGTAGCTCATTGCCTTTTACCATCGCGGCTATAATGAGATCAGTACTATAAAAATATCATTATATGAAATTATAAGAACCAAGAAACAAGAATAAAAATTTTGAAGTATATCTAAATGAAGAAATACTATTATCACAGCAAATCCATAAGAAGAAAAAAAGTATATATTTAATAATTTCAGCAAAAAGAGTTTTTAATTTTTTTAACCATTTCAAAGGTTGAAGTGTAAAAACTGCTCAACTTCTTTCTGACTATAAAATGGCCACTAAAATTGTAATATTTTTTAAAAATAAATTTGGAAAAAGATAATAATAATTTAATGTAAAGCATAAATATAAATCATAAATATAGAACGTATTGCTTCATTCTATGAAATATGGCCCCTTCAGTGGAGTTAGTCAGGGGAATTGCTGAAAGATCGGATCTTTTAATGTTGATTTCACTTTTTTTAGAATATGCCGAATATTTTAAAAATCCATAATTGAAGTAAAAACGGTTGATTAGTAATAAAAAATAAATATTGGAAAATACTTTTTTTAAAAATTATTATTAAGCAACATTCAACAAATTTTGCTTAAAATACGTATTTTTTTGTTCGAATTTACAAAATTTAAAATAAAATAAAAAATTGTACTATAATGAAGTAAAAATTGGTATTAAAATGAAAGACAATGTATTGAAATAATAAACTGGTTCTGAATTTATAAGATTAACGAATAACAAACAAACGCTTTTTAAGTAATAATAATATAATATTGAACATAATATTTCCTCTTCAAAGCAGGAATAATTTCATTTACATAAACATATGCTGGTAAAGAAAATTTTAAAATAATTTTGTGCGTGTATGAAATATTAAAAAATTAAAAACAATATTTTTAAAAAACAAATTAGCATCAAAACTTTTGATACACTTTCCTATTTATAGAATTTAAACAAAAAATATTTAAAAATGTATCTAAAATATACGTGCAAAAAATCTTTGAGGTTATATATTTTTAGAGTCTCAACAAGAAATGGTAAATTACAACAATTTTTCCGAAAGTTTATGAGCTCACGTGCAATTTTTATGTTATGTTTGTAACACTAAATTCTTTGATTCTGCCTAAAAGAGAAAAATGATATTTTCAAATATTAAAATTAGAAATAAAATGAGATTATTTTTCTAAACATAAAACAATAAATTGAAGAATTTATCTGTGAGTGTCCTTCTAACTCTTTAAACAGCTATGTTAAGGTCATGAAATTTAGATAGAAAAATGAAAAATTTTAGGCCTTAAGCCAAAAATTCGATCGAAAACTTAAATTCGATTGTTCAGGATTTACTTTTAAAAAATTAAATTATCCATTGATATACATTAGTCTGTAGATGATTTTATTTTATCCTTTAAATGTTTAAAAGATAATATTAGTCGGTAAATAATATAATAACATATAATAATTTATTATACATTCTTTTTTTTTCAATTCTGTTTTATTTCTTATCTCTGGTAAACTTAATGATAAACTTTGAGGCCTACTTCATCAAATTTGTATTCCTAAATTAAATAGAAATGTCGTTTTCATTATACTTATAGTTATGGTTTTTATAAATCTAAATAATCTTATATCACTGATAATTTAAATTAGAAAAATAAGCAAAATTAATAGAGAAAATGAACTAATTCTTAATAAAAGTAGTTAAAAAATTGCCATGTTATTATCACTAGTGATAAAAGGTTCATTTTGAAAATTTATACTAATGGCAATAATATGTGCTTTTTTAATAAATAAAAATATAGTATATTAATTTAATGTAGGCACTGTGGTAAAAAGTTTTTATGGCTTTAAAAGAGGTAAGTACCGGAGAAAATTACTTGACCACTGGAAAATTTGAGCAATCATGAATTGGATCCGAGCTTCTGAACCATCATGTCAAATGATAATAAATATGGTTATAATCTTAATTTTGATGAGGGGGACTTAAATGCATGTATTTTGCACTATCTAAGAAAGTAAATCCCCCAAGCAGTTCAAATAGAAAAAAAAATCTTAATTATTTTAAACTTTTTTACTTTTTGGCAAAATGGGTTTTGCTTTGGATTTGATGACGTGCACATCTTATTTGGACGTCATCACACTTTTCAACTGTGTTCAAGAGTTATTGTAAACAGTGCGCATGCGTCGACATTGCATGCGTTGCCATGGTGACCGCTGATGTTTGATATTTTTTTTTAGAATTCTTTTTTTCACTTTAAATTTTGTTATGCATTAGGTTGGAGAGTTTATTTTTGAGATATGGGATTAGAGAGATCCCATAAATACTTTTTGAGTTGTGAATAAAAGATAATTTCATCATTTGAAAGATATATTTGTTTTTATTGTTTTAATTAAGAATCAGAAGTTCTAACCACCTGCAGTTCAAACTGAATTGTTTTCAATACTAATTCAGATGAATATCACATATAAAGAGGGTCCCAAACTGATTGACACGGTCCCAAAGGTTAGAGTTGAAGCAAAAAAAAAAAAAAAGAAAAAAAAAAAAAAAACGATGCCAATGCCTAAACTTACAGAGGCTGAAAAAGCCAAAGAACGTAAACGGGAATACCTTAAGCATTACACACAAACGGAAAAAAACCGAAAGATTCTGTTCGCAAACGGAAAAGTACCTCACAAAAGCATCAAAGTGGTTGAGAGAATTGAACCCTACCGAAGAGTGAATGGTGGCTCTCCTAACACTCTTTGTGCAAATACGAGAATTGGGTGTTGATCAGCAGTTAGGGATAAAAGGATCCATAACCTACATACTCAATGACTTGCACAAGACCGTAGACTGTCTTCCACGCAATATAACTGATTCATTCACTACTCATGTAAAATTGAAAAAAAAAACTAGCTTTCCAATCCCATTTCATGTATGAACTTGTGAATCGGGTGTATGACGCAGCTTACAATATCCTTCAAACACCATTGTACCAATCCGAAAATAATACGTATTGATCTAGATTGGCTGTTCAATGTATGTTCAATCATCAAAGGAATTTACACCGAATGTGTCTGAGCTGCATTCAAATATGTCTGCGGTATTATGTACCGAGCAGTTCAGGATTAACAGTTAATGATGTCCCATTTTACCAATGGGTAACCTGTGATCACCTTGCGGCGATCACAATTTCTTTATTGATTTTTCTTATCTATATCTCTTTTAAAACGTTTTTCTAAAAAAAAAAAAACTATTTATTTAAAATAAACGGTAACAGAATAAAAGAAAAAATGCATTTAAAGGCAGAATTAATCAAAAAGTTGTATTTATTTGTTTAAGTGAAACGTAAAAAATCGCCATATTATTATTGATGCCAGTGAAGCTTAATTAATTTAATTTATTTTGGAAGCTTAATTAATGCATATTGAAATAAAAGAAATAAGCTGCGTACTAGAAATCGAAAGTAATGGAGTTGAAATATTTATTTGTCTAGAAGAACCGTAAGGAATCGGTATACTATCAATGACAACAATGATTCTTAATTAATGTTAGGAATACCTTAATTGACATACAAAGCTTATGTACTAATAAGTAAAATTAATAGGGAAAATATACTTATTCATTTTGGGGATTCGTAAAAAATCATCATTTTATTACTAACACAAATGTTTTATTAATATTGATAATATGAATTAGTTGAAATAAAATAAAATAAGCTGTGTACTAAAAAGCAAAGTTGAAGGGGAAAAGGTTAATAAAAAATGCGTTTAGGAAAACCATGGAAAATCGCCATTCATGGATGACGCTTAATTATTGTGTACTATTGGCGATAATATGTACTACTGGTATAATAATAATAGGTGCAGTTTTGATAATTCGACAACGGGTTTTCCGTAGATTCAGAAATTTTTTTTTCAATGGTAGCAAAGGTAGTTTATTAATATTTTAATGGGTGAGAACTAAAAGAAATGTGTTCTTCCACTACTAAATATTTTATAGTTGAAGCAAAAAAAAAAAAAAAAAAAAAAAAAAAAAAAAAACGATGCCAATGCCTAAACTTACAGAGGCTGAAAAAGCCAAAGAACGTAAACGGGAATACCTTAAGCATTACACACAAACGGAAAAAAACCGAAAGATTCTGTTCGCAAACGGAAAAGTACCTCACAAAAGCATCAAAGTGGTTGAGAGAATTGAACCCTACCGAAGAGTGAATGGTGGCTCTCCTAACACTCTTTGTGCAAATACGAGAATTGGGTGTTGATCAGCAGTTAGGGATAAAAGGATCCATAACCTACATACTCAATGACTTGCACAAGACCGTAGACTGTCTTCCACGCAATATAACTGATTCATTCACTACTCATGTAAAATTGAAAAAAAAAACTAGCTTTCCAATCCCATTTCATGTATGAACTTGTGAATCGGGTGTATGACGCAGCTTACAATATCCTTCAAACACCATTGTACCAATCCGAAAATAATACGTATTGATCTAGATTGGCTGTTCAATGTATGTTCAATCATCAAAGGAATTTACACCGAATGTGTCTGAGCTGCATTCAAATATGTCTGCGGTATTATGTACCGAGCAGTTCAGGATTAACAGTTAATGATGTCCCATTTTACCAATGGGTAACCTGTGATCACCTTGCGGCGATCACAATTTCTTTATTGATTTTTCTTATCTATATCTCTTTTAAAACGTTTTTCTAAAAAAAAAAAAACTATTTATTTAAAATAAACGGTAACAGAATAAAAGAAAAAATGCATTTAAAGGCAGAATTAATCAAAAAGTTGTATTTATTTGTTTAAGTGAAACGTAAAAAATCGCCATATTATTATTGATGCCAGTGAAGCTTAATTAATTTAATTTATTTTGGAAGCTTAATTAATGCATATTGAAATAAAAGAAATAAGCTGCGTACTAGAAATCGAAAGTAATGGAGTTGAAATATTTATTTGTCTAGAAGAACCGTAAGGAATCGGTATACTATCAATGACAACAATGATTCTTAATTAATGTTAGGAATACCTTAATTGACATACAAAGCTTATGTACTAATAAGTAAAATTAATAGGGAAAATATACTTATTCATTTTGGGGATTCGTAAAAAATCATCATTTTATTACTAACACAAATGTTTTATTAATATTGATAATATGAATTAGTTGAAATAAAATAAAATAAGCTGTGTACTAAAAAGCAAAGTTGAAGGGGAAAAGGTTAATAAAAAATGCGTTTAGGAAAACCATGGAAAATCGCCATTCATGGATGACGCTTAATTATTGTGTACTATTGGCGATAATATGTACTACTGGTATAATAATAATAGGTGCAGTTTTGATAATTCGACAACGGGTTTTCCGTAGATTCAGAAATTTTTTTTTCAATGGTAGCAAAGGTAGTTTATTAATATTTTAATGGGTGAGAACTAAAAGAAATGTGTTCTTCCACTACTAAATATTTTATAGTTAAAGGTTAGATAGAAGAATGGCAATACTCCAAAATCCTTATCAAATTCTAATAAGAATTCAATTAAAAAAAGATCAGCTTTAGTTGGCTGTTACTGACAAATATATTTTTCACAAAATTTAAATGTTGAAGGGTTATGTAATAAGTACCAAATGTGATAATATTGGTATAAAATATTATAATGATATATTTGGCGATGATAAAAACAGAACCAATATTAAGCAGTTTAAAAACCGATACTTTAGAAAGAAGTGTTTTATGCCCCTCGAAAGACATATTCCGGAGAAAGTTTTTTTGATAGTGGCAAATTTTGATCGTTTTGGTTTGGCAGCGAGTAATAGTTTCATGACAAGTGATGCTAGATACATTTTCTGTTACTTTTATGTTTTATTTGTGTAAGCATAGGTCTTTCGGTTTTGTGTATGATTTCGTAGTGTTTAATTAACATTGATTTATTGGTAATTTTATTCTTCCCTCGCATGAAGACCGGGAATACAACTACTATTTTATATAAAATTCTTCATGACAAAAAAAGTCTCTTTGTCTCTTTGAGAGTGAAAGAAAAAAAAATGATTGTTTTTTTCGAGGCTAGAAAAAGTAATAAAAATTGCGAGGAAAACAAAAATGTCATGCACGTTGGACGTATGTGAGTTGATTTTTAGAACAGAGCTAGACTTTTATTAGGGGTTAATGTTGTAATATCGACAAGGTAGTAATTTTTTGTCTATATTTTTTGTGTCAAAATAAATGACTATCTCACATAATATGTTTTCAGATTATAATTTTACAAATTTACAGATCCACTTTTATGTAAGATCATTAGTGATTTTTAAGATTAGTGGTCTATGCGCTGACAATCAGGGCAAGATAAAATTCATTATAACTCTTTAAATATGACGAAATACACTGCATATTGATATATGATTAACTGTCTTTTTCCTAGAATTATGTTTATCGCTTTAAAAAAGAAAGTAGCTCTCGGTTATATAATGATCGAATAGCTCACATCCGTTCTTCTTTTTTCTTTATCTTTTTCATTACGTTTTTTCAACTTCAGAAAAAAAATCAAGTTTATCTCTTTTTCCAGAAAGCTTAAGAACGTACTGTTCATTAAGCTTAAAATATCAAATATATATCATTTTAATTGACATTAAAATATAAATTTATACTCCGATGACATCGCGATAAAATGTTCCCGTAACTGAAATATATCTTTATCTTTCAGTAGATTACGATGTATCATAACAAAATATGAAATAAGTGAGTAAGAATTCTTTTTCAGGGGGAATAATTTGTATAATTCTGTATTATTTCCAAGCTATTCTTTTGGAGAAATAAGAGAAAGACATTTTTTTTTTTTTTTTTTTACAGATAAAGATAAAGAGACGATAAAAAAGAGCAATAAAAGACAGAGTGGATTAATATGAAAGAATGATGTTTTGATTTTTCCTTTCAGAACATTACCTCATTCTTTATATTCGATGTGAAGGCTCTTTTTTGGAAGCGTGTCTTCCGTTATTAACTTTTTTGCATCATGCCTTATTACATCCGGACGTTGATCGGTCTTTTGTTGAGAGCTTTATCGTCCTCATTAATGCTGCTCGTTGGTCTTTGAATAACTAGGAATGCATAAAAAGTAAGTTTAATTCAGATGATACTGAAGATATATGAAAAGATATTAGGATTCTTATGTTGGGTATTATTAGTTTTACTTTTCTGGGATATGTATTCATCTTATTTGTTTTCATTTCATTGTTATGCGTTTCGTTATTTCTTAGTTTCTGAGGTATAATAAGATAAATATTTTAAATAATCACTATGAATTGTAATGTAAAGGCGTTGATACATCTTTTGTTGAAAACTTTATCTTCCTCATTAATGAATGCGTAAAAAAAAAGTTTAATTCAGGTGACACTGAATATATTTGAATAAATATCGTAATTATGAAGAGTTTGAATTTCTTTTCAGAATAAGGATTCTAGTTACATTTTCATATAATTTTTATGAGTTAGGTTATTTCAAAGTTTAATAAATATTAGAAGATAAATATTTAAAATAATAATTATACCTTACTACACTTTGACGTAAATCTGCGTTTTTTGATGAAATCCTTATCGACGTCAATAGTTTGCTCTTCGGTCTTAATACCTTAGAATATATTAAAAATAAGTTTAACTCAAATGACACTGAAGATGTACAAATAAATATCAGAATTCTTATGTATTTAGCATTTTTTTCAGGGTAAGTGTTCTAAAGATATTTTCTTTTTGTTATTACGTGTTAAGTTATTTCTTCGCTTCTTTAAAATAAGAAGATAAATATTTAAAATAATAATTATGTATTATTACAGTTGAAAGTTAATATGTCTTTTTTTTTAAAGCTTTAGCGACGACATGCTAAGAAGTAATATATTGCATTTTTTTTATTTTTTTACAGTAAAGTTCTAGCTTTGGAAAGACCTAATAGTTACAAGAAAAAAAAAAGGAAATCCTAATTTTCTCCCCTTCTTAACCAAACTTTTTAGGGCTTTAGAATTACCATTAGTTCTTTAATACTTAACCTCTGATGTCGATATCCAGCAGGGATTTTCAAGGGAACTGTCACCTCATACATTTAACCATAATTTACACATTTCAGAATTGACTGGAATCAATAAATAAAATATCACAGGAATAAGAATAACAATGAATGAGAAATACCAATGCTAGTCAATAACATTATCTTTAAATACGATAACATTGTTACGTTGGTTCGGCTATCACCCCGAGAAAGAGATTTCTTAGAACTCTGTGATGTAGGTCCTACTTCAATTAAACAGTTGTAAGCTATTTGATGATAAGCTTTGTTGTGTTAAATGTTTTTGTAGTATAAACCAGCAAATATATAAAAGATGTCCTTTGCATAGAGTTCACAAACTTTCAGGTATATGCATGAAATAATTTGATGTTATTAATTTCGAATTAGAGCTAAATTAATGCGGTATTTGTGACTGTCTAAGATTCAGCCTAAATGGTATACCATAGACCAGTGATTCTCAACCTTTTTTTCGTCGCGGCACACTTTTAACGATTTCAAAATTTGGCGGAACACAAAGAAAAAGATACGTTTAAAAGTTGTTTACTTACCTATAATGCACTGTGTAAAACAGTTTATGATAATAATTTGGAATGTAAAATAAAATAATATAATATGTACTACAAAAACAAAGTTTATTAAGGGACAAATGAATAATAAGAATACTTTTAATGAGAAATTTGATGTTTTTTGATAATTTCATTTATATTGGGTCGTAAAAATGACAATGCCAATCTCATATCGACATTTAATAGTCTCGACCTTTTTCTTTTTCGTTTTTATGTTGGTTAATACCGAAAATCCGAATTCACACAAATAAGATGCCAAAAAAGCTTTAAAAATATAATTGTAATAATATTTTTAAAGCTTTTTTGGCTATCATGGGATAATCGCATCTAATGTTAATCCAAAATGAATTAATTGATTCTTCCGAATATTTTAAAATTAAATATCGATTCTTAGAAAGCGAAATTAGTTCTTCCTCTTCATTAATATACATATATAAGTACTTTTCTTTAATTTAAACTTTACTCGTAATAAAAAAAAGCATTATAATTTTTACTATATACAGATCTAAAATTTGGCGGTACACTTTAAGAATTTGGCGGCACACAAAAGTGCCGTGGCACAGTGGTTGAGAATCACTGCCATAGACAATGCAGACGCATATTGCATTATCTCAATATATATTGAAATACAGATGGTGAGAAGGACGCACTCCTGGTCTCTACTGAACATTCTCCAACCACACAGTCATACAATGCCTTTTTCCATCTCTGAAACTGCCGCATTACGTAAAAATAAATTCCAAAACACTAATACACGTTACGAGAAAGTAAAGTTCAATCAGACTCCCAGTCTCTTAACACAGGGAATAAAATCACGACCTAAATCTTAGTAGACAAAAAATTGAACCCACCACGCAAACAGGACGGTATATGTGTAAAGAATAAAAAAAACTGTTTCATAAATTGTTAATATCATCTGCTTTTGAAGATGTATTATTGAAGGAGGATAATTATAAAATTAATAGGGTACATAAAGAAAAAAAGAGAATGTGTGGATTAAAAAAATATTGTCTTGATAGAAGATATTCTTTGCTCAAAACCATGAATCAAACCAGGTATTTTCTCATCTTAATGAATTTGTTTGGAGTGATTCAATACACGAATAATCAGTGATTATGATTGTGATTAAGTGAAGAATGATTGTCAGGCAAATTCATTGCGTAGCTTTATAATGAATTCTTAAGAATTCAGGAATGTACAAAATTTCCTAAATGTTCACTTGTTCATAAGTATTAAAATAATGTGTAATTATAAATATCATGCGAAAAATTTTTTGAACACTTATGAACTAATGAACCTACTTTTTCTGAACGCTTTTGCAATTTTTGTGCATCCTCGTGTATACCCATTTGTTTATTCAACATGAACATCAATAGATTTTACAAGGTGAGTAGCCTGGATATCTAAAGATCGTACCCTATTCCTGCTCCTTCACCATGACCTGATAGAAGATAACGCGGATCTCTGGACAAATTTTTTTTTGTTCTATTTTCAGTCAAATTCAGTAATTAATTAATCACTTCAATTCAAATTCTCACGTAAACTTACTCCTTAAGCTAATTATTTTCCTTAGGCAATTTCACTTTTCTACCGTGCAAGGCTCTCCGTAATTTTCATTCCAGTTTCCCAGTTTCCGTTCCAATCACTTGCGAACAATGAACTTCACTGATTTTGGTTGATCTGCAGATATCTTCTCCACGATCCAAATCTAAGAAAATATTTTAGTTTCTCTGCTCACTTCTTACCAGATAAGTATGCATAATCGTAGTTTTCCACAAGACTTTTGGTTAAAAACCAAATTGAAGCCTTCGCGACCAAAATGTGTTGTTCTTTAACTAAACACTCTAAAATTTCATTATAGTAGGTTCAATTTTCGGTACAATTACAATATTTTTATTTTATTATCACATTGCGATAGTTATTTTATATATTTATTTATTTTGATTCATAAATATACAAGTTTGTAAGCTCTAAGCAAAAAACGGCTTTATAAACCCTTGTCAAGTTGAAGAACAGGTAGTAAAAATTAGAAAAAAAGTAAAAACATACATCCAATATCACGTATGAATCCAAACCTGATGCTTCCAAATCTTAAAGCATCTGGCGGAAGGACAATACCTTTTTGTTTTTAAAGATCCTTTTTCAATATCTGTCAATATTTTTTCCCATCTGCTCATTATTTGACTAATGTGCCCTTCAAGCATATCAGACAGCATATTTTGTATGAATAAGCAAATGAATAATAGAAGTAAACATCACATACACTTTTTTTTAGAAAAGAAGTTAAATTGCATTAAACTTCTTCAATGTATGCGGTAATCTAAAATAATCCCCTCGTTTACAACCCCTGCTAATTTTTTAAATCTTCACGAACGGTAAACAGTTTGCCCTTTTAGTGAGCACGATAATCGAAATTGATTTTAAAACAACAACTTTAAATATTTTCATAGGATATACTTAAGGTTTGGTGCTTTTGAATTCTGAAAGCATTATTCCTTGGCTTAGATATGTTATAAGAAAACAAAGCGTGTTAAATCAATAAAAAGTTTTTTGTAATATTAAGCTAATCATATCGAGCATGAAACCTGTACAGTTGAATTAATTTGAGATTCGTTAAAATTGGTGGATTTTTCTTCGTAAGAAAATGATCAAGTAAATTAACATTTTTTTCTTGATAAAATTAAAAGAAATAATAACTTTTTTTATTTGTGAATTCTAAAAGATTTCGACATAACTAAGGGGAATTTTAATTTATCCCGGAAATTGAAATTTTTTTTGTAAAGAAAAATTAAAATCTTTGTCGAATCGAAATGAAAGATTTCTTTCTTCTATGAAAAGTTGTAATATTATTTTAAAAACATTCACCATGTCTTTTTGCGACACATAAAATATGGGGGGAAAAGTTGTGTTGTATTATTTGACGATTGTTGTGGGATGCCACCTGTGGGATGCATACTCGTTTTTTGTTCACATTCCAATATATTTATATTTGGGTAACTAGTTTTCATAAGAGTTTAATGAAATTTTCGCTTTTATTTAAAAAAAATTAGTTTAAGATGTTTAAAAATATTTAGTTATAGAGGATGCTAATATAATTCACGATATTCAGTTACTGAACAAAATGAATATTATTTATGGAATGACATAATTATAATATATAAAATGTATTTATTTGAAATAAATAATGTCCAAATGTACTTAGAAATATCGGCGTTTTTCATGAAAATCTCGATGAATAAATTGCTCAAAAGTTTTTTGACATTCATTGAATTCATGAAAGTACTACCCCTGACTACTAAAGAAATTTATCAGAATAGAAAGTTCTTGAGTGTGATAATCAATTATCAAACTGATCTTAGCAACGTAATTCAAAGAAGAGTGCATTAGATGAATCAAGATCAAGTAATTAAAAACTAAAATTTTATTCTGTATTTAAATATAAAGACTTCGTAACTTTTAAAAAGTAAATGTTTTTAAGCTACGTAATTCAGATGAATTTAAGAAGGTTAAATTATTTTTCTAAATTTATTATATTTAGGTTGGCAAATTTGGAAAAAGATTTGTTTGTTGAGTATTCAAGAGGGACTTATCATTTTTTAAGGAAATTTTGAAAGAGTAAATTTTAGATTTTTAATTAGAAAAGTATTAAAATTTGTCTAATAATAGCATACAATAAATCAGGAATGAAATTCAATTAGTAAATGTGTAATTTTTGTTTAGTTTAAGTAAAAGAATTTTCTTTGTTTATGTTTATTTTTTAATGGTATTGAAATTATACAATACATTAAAAATAATTTATTTCTTTGTCCCTTGTAGAGCATTGATTAATTTTTCTGAGATAATTTTTATTTCAATTCATCAAAACTTTAGTCCTAAACTAACCCGCTACTATTAAATTCAAGTAAGATGTTCCTCAATGCTACGATCCATCTCTTCAGTAGTAGATGCATTTGCCGGTAAATAATCAAATATTTAAATGTTTGGGGAGACATTATATATATATATATATATATATATATATATATATATATATATATATATATATATATATATATATATATATATATATATATATATATATATATATATATATATATATATATATATAAATAATTTTTTTTTTTTTTGAGAGAGAGAGAGAGAGTGAAAAAGGCATTAATATTTAGTTGTAAAATTTATTTAAAATCAAGTTATCGTGGTAAAATTCAGTATTTTTATGTACTTCCAAGAAATATATCTGCAGATAAATTCGAGTTTCACAATCTGAGTGCATTATGAAATTTGTATATTCTTTACTTGTATAAAGCTTTTTGGATGTTTAACTCTTTTTCTAAAATTATATTTTTTCTATAATAAGTACAACGAAAAAAAATATATTGTTCCAGAAATCATTACAATTCTTGAAGAGAATTAAAATTATTACTATGAAATTATTTGTTTTATAATTCTATTAATATAACTCATTTTTTACGCTTATATTATAAATCCACCAAATGATATTTCGTAGCTAACCTTTAGCCTTTCACAATTAATATAATCAACTTGTTAGGTTATTTTATTTTCAATATAAATGTATTACGTAGAAAGACAAAAAAAAACTATTTTTTCAAAAAAAAGTAAAGCTGTTCCATTGGTACAAAAGAGCATTTTTGATTACTACTTTCTTTATTACAATAAAATTAAAGCAATCATTGCAATTAAAAACTTCCAAATGTTATTTTGTCGCTTACCAATCGTGTTTGAAAGTGAATAAAGTCGTCTTATCACGAAAATGTACATTTCCTACTTTTTTACAAGTTGTACCAAGTCAAATCCTTTTGTAATCAAAGAAAAAACCGATGATGTATCGCAATGGATTAAGTTACCAAAATCGCTTATAAGAATGAATCAGCATCACATGCGTTCGTTTTGTATTACGCTGAGCGAAAGATTCCTTCCAATTACATTGAGTGACTAAGGTCCGAAAATGATTGCTTCTAGGAAAAGAAGGCATGGCTAAGCACTCTAGTTAATTACTCTTGCTACTCAAATATTATTCGATTTTCTTCAATACGTGGTCATAAGTTCTGGAAAAAATTTTATGTCTTAATCTTTTCCACGGTCATATTTTTTTTATATATAAATAAAGTATTTCTCATTTACTTGGTGGTTTAGAATATGAAGTGAGAAATTAAATTTGTATTAAAACATCGGAGGTAGACGCAATTAAGTGAGAAAACACAAAAAAGTGAGAAATTAAATTTTATGATTTAATTTTTCACTTTTTTTATCTCATTATAGAATGTTCTTAAAGTTTACTTTACATACACAATGTTTGGTAAATAGATGGTTAATGACATTCTGCTGTAAGGAAATATTTTTTTCTACGCAGTCGCAATTACCTGAATATTTTCCATGAAACCATGTTTGTTTAATGTAAAAAATTAAAAAGCAGACCACTTTGAATAACTTTCGATCTAATGACGTTTTAGGAATTAATGGTTCATGAAGGTGACTTCTTATATTCCTATTAATTACAGCAAATGATATTTTGATGCAAACTGCTAGAGATAAGTCCTAGAATGTGCTCTGTGGAACTCACAGTGTTCCGGATTCACCCCGTAAGACTGCTGTAGCCATGTTTAGACTTTTGACCGGACATGATTGTCATTTATTTCGTTTCAAGTTGACTACTTCATCAGATGTAACTCCGTTTTATGACGTAACTTCATTTTATGTAAGTCCGGATAAGCCATGACTGCTGTGTACATGGACACGTGTTCCGCACTAAAAGACTTTAAGAAATACTGGAGAGCAAGAAGCCTAATGATCAATGGCTGGCATTTGTTTAATATTAGTTTGATGTAAATGATTTTTAGATGATATTTATTAAACGAGAGCAGATGATATATGATGATGAAATTGGACACAAAAATATACTTTCTCTGAATAAACATACCTTTTTCTCCCAAAGAATTCAGAATTCCATCCAAAATATAGGAGGTAGCCGCAATTACAGAAATATAGTCTCAATAGTTTGGTCAGGAGAGCGGTTCAGAGTTTGGTCGCTTTAATTTTATTTTTTTGCGTAATTCGCCTGATGTGGAGAACTTTTTAAATAAATTGAAATATTTTTGCACATAAGTATAAAATTCATTTACCCAAAGATAATCCAATACAAAAATATATAGTCAATATCAATTATTTTTTATTATTTTATTTAATAAATAGTTGAAAGAAATTTGGAATTATAAGGTATACAGGTCAAATTTCTTTCGATTGTCTACACCATTTTCTAGAATGTAATTCTGCATAGCTAAAAACAAAATTATAAGACAAATTTATCAAATTTTTAATGAGAAATGGAAATTCAAAAATACGACTTTTTACTTAAAATTAATGGAATTATCTTTGCATAAACGAATTTTTTATGATAGTGAACAAAAATGTTTTGATTCACTTAAAAAGTTGAGATATGACAAAATACGCAGAAGATAAAATTAAGATTAAAAATCCAGACTTTGAATTGTGCTTAGTCAGAGAAAACCCGTTTTTGTGTCTGATTTTAGAATTTAAAACATCGTCTGTATTAATTAATTAGCATAATTGTCGTCAACCACTCGAACTATGAAGATTGATTGAACATAAAGATCGGATCATTAGATCAAAAGTTATAAAGCTCGATGAGTTTTTTTTTCGCACTGTACTTGCATACTTCTAGCAACAAAATTGAAAAAAGCGATGTAATACCAAATTATTTGCCTCAATTTTCCAAAATCTACTTCTTGATATGAACATCATAGCTTAAGTCAACGCAAAAAGATGAATTAATATGATGAAGTATAACTTACTGTCTCATATTAACTGAATTAGCTATTTTGGTCAACAAAAAAAATGTAAAAGTATAACTTAAGAAAATTCTTTCAAATTTAATTTCTTTAGAAGTTAAATTTGAAGGAATTTATGAATATTTTGATGATTCAGAGTTTTGCTTTTAATACATGAATATCTTGTTTTATGATAAATAATAATTTTTAAAATTTTTAAAACAATTTTATTCTTAATAAATATTTTAAAATAGTTAAGGGACATCTTGATAAAAAAAACTGAAATTTTCTAAAAACGTTTCTAATTCCTGATTGTTCCTTATAATTAATTTTATTATACATTGACTTATTTGGAAGCTTAGCTGAGCGAAATATTGGAGCGAAATATACATTACGTAAAACTAATGAAGAAAGAAAATTAACCCTTATCATTTAAAAAAAAGTGATTGTAATGACCCTTTGAAATTGAGGACCAAAACAATTTTAATCTAAATTTAATGGGGTTTTCTTGTAAAGAGTAGAATATTATTTCAAAAAATTTTTATCTATGCATCTGGTTCATCAAATAAAATAAAAATCTTGAAGTTCTGATAATTATCAACAAAAATGCACTAGTTTAAAATTGATGCCCTGTACGCCGTAGAATTCTTCTCACGTGAAAGAAAATTAAAGATCTTAGCAATTTGTTTCTAAATTTTCAATTCCAATCAATCATTTAAGCTTCAGAAAAAGAAGAAAATTAACTGGTGTTGTTACTTACGTACAATTTTAAAAAATTTTTTTCTCTCTTATTTCATATTGTAAAACAAATTTTATTAATATTAATTTATATTTTTTTAAAACAAAATATGTTCCTGATATATATTTAGTTTAAAATGTGAAATTCAATTTTAAATTATTGAATTTTGTAGACTGTCAAGAAAATGTATTATGTACAATGCGCAAAATAAAAATTTTAAAACACGACTTTTTTAAATTTAAATTTCTCAACTATTCGACCGATTTCACTCACATTTTGTATTCTTTTAATTGATGCAAAAAAAAAAAAAAATCTTAAACCTCACAATTCATACTTATTCTACTATAATTAAATAATAATAAATATTTACAAAAAGTTATTTTTCGCATGGATTTAGCTTTGGCGCAAAGAATGTCATCATTATGTCAAAAAAAAAAAAAAAAAATTCAAATAGCTTAGAAATTTCTCGAGATTTTGCGAAATACGCATAAAGTAAAATGAACTAGAAGGGGTCCAAACATTGAACCACCCACCTGATCAAACCATTGGGACATTACTCCCCAGATTCTGGCTAGTTTTATGCTTTGGATGTCCGAAATTCGATTCCATCGGTAAAAAGTACGTATAATCAGCGAAAGTGCGGCTTTGTATCTTATTTCCTAACTTTAATATCATCTGTACTAATTAATTAGCATATTTGAAGCCACCCCTTTGAACCCTTAAGATTAAGTGAAGATCCGGTCATTAGAATAGTCCACTTTTTATTTTGAGCACTGTATCTAAGTTTTTAATCGAAAAATATATTTATCCATAACTAGAATACAGAAAATCGCATATTTAAATTTTTTTTACTCACCTAACGAGAACCGTACAGTAGTATGTTTCTAAATGTACTTAATACCATTGCTTTAGGCTAACAAATTATTCTAAATTCAGAAAGCAAGACAAATACAGATACCTATCTCTAAGTTGAAAGATGTCTAATTACACTCAGTTGATTGAGCGCTAAAACAAACACAGTAACAACGAGTCACAGAAGGCTATCGGAATAATTTCGTTTCACGTAAGCTCTATGCCATTATTCATCAAACGTGTCTGCTAAATTAGCTGGGAAATGTTACAGTTACATGTTGATGCACATCTCGGAAAATTGCTAATTACTGAAGAACATTATAACTACTAATTTAGCTAAATTCTTTGCAAAAAAAACTTTTCAGTATTACTAGAAAATTGATTTTTAGTGAAACAGCTTTTCTTATCACACAATACGCGCATTACTCAACACGCAGAGGCCAAAAATAATAATTACTTATAAATATATTGTTTACCATATACTACTAGGAGTAGATTATGAGCTAAATTAATTATGTTACTGAGTAAACGGATAAATATTGTTTTTTAAGCTTGTGCATCGATTGTTAGTTATTTAAATCAAAGGAAGCATAGATGGCGGAAATATCACAATAACTGAAGAAATAAAAACGTTGTCAAGCCATTTTTCTTGAAATAGATCGCGAAGACTGCGTTATTTTTTTTTTCAATTGCACAGAAAAAAAGGGATTCTTTGTAGTCCAGACCCACGCCTCCAAAAAAGAAATTTAAAAACGTATAAGAAGGAAAATATTTGCCAAAAAAGAATGATTTATTTTAAGAAAATTTTCCTAGTTAACAAAATAAATTCAGTTTCATGAGTGTGCACATGGCGTCTCAGTTAAGAGAATCTAATTAAAAAATACAGGCATATTGCAAAAATTAAAACATATTGCAACAAGTAAAAAATGGTTTTACTTGTATCCATTTACTTGTAAAAAATGGTTTCACTTTACTGTTTTTTTAAAACTTTGTCTGATTTACTTCAGTCTTAAGTAAAAGAATAATATGAGAAGGGTAGACTATGATTGATATTCAAAATATCAAGCTGGGACCTACTGGTGTTAGGTCCCGCAGTGGACTGATCGTTAAGACACGGTTCCCAGCAGATCACCGAAGTCAAGCATCACTGGCTGCGGTCAGTGTGCGGGTGGGTCACCACTTGGATCAGTCTGCGTAGGGACCGAGGGTGTGCGGTATTGGTCCTCGTTAAACTGTGCTACCGTAAAGTGCTCGACTTCGCGTGCAGGTCGTTGGGCTACCGAAGCAGGGGTGCCATCCCCTCTGCAGAGGATCAAAATTGTGATGGCATGTCTTCGGATCATCCTCAGGGATGTTTCCCAGACCGTCGCCAATAGCCCATTGTGCAGCTCTAGTGCGACGTAAATGAACTACTACTACTACTACTACCTACTGGTGTTAGCTTATGGAGGTCTCAGGCGGCTTCACTTGAAAATTCCGAGACGGATTATGGCAAGAGGGTGAACGAGAAGGTTCCAGAAATTTTGTCAGGCTCTGAATCCCAAGAAATTACGATCCTCAATTGCTAGGCTCAACCTTCACCTAATATTTTGAGATTTTTAGATGTTTTAGCAAAATAAAAAGTTTTAGTAGTATTACAAACGTCTGTTTTATAAGAAAAAAGTATCTAACGATATAAACAATTTTACAACACCTTTTTATCCAAAACAGTACATTTTTATGCATAAAACCATTTCAAATTCCGAAAATGAATTAGTTTTTCTATTTGTAGAGCTCATGCAAACTGTAAATAAAGAAAATAAATTCGCTAATCCCGCGGAAAACTGTGGTGGTTGTCCTTTCTTTTAAGTCTAATATAAACAGAATTCACGTACTGGCTAACCAAAATCTCTTTCGTTTCCATTTAATTTAGCTTTTCAGAAAAGAAGCTTTTCTCTCACGCGACTCCGGTAAAAAATAAATAGAATGGTAACAGTAGCACAGGTACTTTCTTAATGAAGCTTAAAGTACTCAACATGTTCTCGGTCTCAGCAAATAAATAAAAGTCCGGTGCCCGTGAAATACCTATCCCTAAAATAGTCTCTGAAAATACGTTTTCTGCAAACTACTCAAGTTTCCTTGTTGTAGCTTAGATAGAAAATCCAGTACAATTCTTCGAAAGGAATGGAAACATTCCTTTTTTTTTTCCCTCCTTGATTTTCTTGATAAATTTCCTTTTTTTTTGGTATACTTATTTCTACAACAGATTAAAGCCAGTTAAAAAGAACAAATATATCCGACAGGGAAAAAAAGCTATATAGAAAAGAAAGAAATGCTGGAATAAGATAATTAAATTCGGCTTAAGATTTTTTTTTTTAAAAAATGGATTTAATGGAAAGATGGATTTTTTTTTCTTTTTAATTGTTAAGGAATAGTTCTTATAAAAGTATATTTTATATTTGAAAGTAAATTATATTAAAAATATGTTCATTAAAATGAAGAAAAAGTAAATAATATTTTGATTCTAAGAAAAAATCTATTTCTAAATAATTAGGTGTTAATAAAAATATTTAAAATTTGGAATCGTAAATACCTACTCGTTTGAGAACATTAACATCATGCAATAACGTCACGACTCTAACCTAGTTTTCAGTGCCTTGTTTATGACGTTTTTGTGTGCATAAAGTTGCAAAAATGTATATTATGAATTTTGTAGAACCAATATGCAACATAATTTTGATTTTTTAGACATAATTTGTAAGCATTTTTAAGCGTTTTGATTACAAATAGACTTGAACAATAGCTATTCAAATGGTAACATACTATATGCTCAAATTATGTACAATATCTAAGATAAAATCTATTTATAAACAACAGTTGTTAAAAAAATATTTAAAATTTGCGATCGTAAATAGTACGATCCAAATGAAAAATCCCAAATTTTACTCTCCACTTTTCATTTACGAACGCCAACACCATATAATAACTACACGACTCGAACATAGTATGCAATGCTTTGTTTGTGACGTTTTTGTACGCATAAAGACGCAAAAATGAATTATATGAATTTTACAAAATCAATATACAACATAATTTAGATATTTTGAGCATTGTTTGTAAGTTTTTTTTTAGCCTTTGCAAACCATTAAACTCTATGGATAGTTATTCAAATAGGGACATATTATATGAGCAGAAAATATGCAACATTGCATTCGGAGTATTTTGTTTTGTTCTGTGATAAGTAGTTGATATTCACTGTACTGTCTCTTGCATCAAAAAAAAAACTGAACGTTTGGGTCAGAATATATAGAGTTACATCAAGTGCTTTCAAAATTGTTGAGAAAATTGTTCAAAAAAAAAAGAGGAACCAGTTACTACTTTGGACAAAGTTCTTCAAAATCTTGTTCTGCTACTGCACGTTAAAGTTATGAGCATACATATTTTATATTTATATATAGGTCTTTGTCCATTACATTAAAAAGATTGGGTATGATTAAAATGTAAAAATAAAGCTAGCGCAGAGTAAACTGTTTCTTACAATGTCTCTTTTCTTGAGGAAATGTTTATCATTTAAAATCTTAATTGACGCAATGAAAGGTTACATATTTGTAAGGATACTTGGATTATTCAAAGATAGTTATTGTTTCAGCAAAACAATTAAAATTAAATTAAAGATTATAAGAGAATCTAAATAAAATATATATTTGTCATTATGCAAAATATAAATTAAATTAAGAAACATGTTTCAAAAATGTGTTTTTTTATTACACAGTGATTACTGTCGTTTAAAAAAAAGGTACACAGAAAATAGTCTGATATTAAGCGTTATTTTTTTTATTTCTGATCTTCTATTCATTTATTTATTTATTTTTCTTTTAATGCCGAGTAGAATTTTTCCTGAGATTTCGAAAGATTATGTAAAGAACTAAAGTACTTCTAATGACATTTCCGATAACGAAAAGCACTGCTATTTTTTTCAACTGAAAAAAAGTACTTACTATGAATGAAATAACTTTTAAAAAAATACGTAAATTGAAAATACTATTTTTTTAAAAAGCATTACTGAAGTATAAAGGTATGTAGCTTCATTTGAATTTTTTTATAAAACCTATCTTCCTCCTTTATGTAGATTAAATTTTCAAATCCTTTGACAAAAAAAAAAAAAAAAAAAAAAAAAATCAATTCCGTGTTGAATTTTTATTCAAAATCAACCGCAGTTTTTTAATGATTGTATCAATGTCTGTTCATACTTTAAACTCCTAAGATAATATTTATATTATAAACTAAAAAAATAACTACCAATCATGTGCTATCAGTAACTGAATTTCATAAAAGGCACTGAATTTCGTTCAAACGGACTAATCCTAATGTCTTACGAAACAGGTTTGTGCACTTTGTTTTCCGATGTACTACACGCAAGGAAAAGACTTCCCTGAATAACTTTTGAACTAAGGATTGGATCTTTACTTTCTAGGACTCAATCTTATTGGTTAAGAGAGAGACCGCAAATAGGAACTATGCTTATTAATTAGTGTATACGATATTTTAAGATATGAAATCAGACACAAAAACATACTTTCTCTAAGTAAATATACTTTTTTTTTCGTCGGATTAGGATAATTTCTCAATTCCATAATAAAGGGTTTGCCAAAATGTGAGAAATACGTCTCAAATAGTTTGGTCAGAAGAGCGGCCCGAAGTTTGGAATCACTTATTTTACCTTTTGCATAAGCATTTTTTGTTAATTTTACTTTTTTAAGCAAATTGAACAATTTTTGCACACATGTATGAAATTTGTTTATCCTAAATGTAATTTCACGAAGAAAAAAAAATAATATTTATCATTTTATTTAATAATTGTCGAAAAATGTTTGATTTCTAAGGTATGTGATTTTTTGCATCTTATTAATGAATACAATTTTACATGGTAAAACACAAATTTTGAGCGAATTCGGTTGAATAGTTCCTGAGAATTCGAAATCTAAGAACATTAAATATTTAACTTCCTCGTCTTGTACTTAGGAGTTTTGGTGATCAGAATTGGCCCCAAGATTACGTGATTTAACATTATTGGATTTATTTCTATGGGATTAATTGAAGTTATAGATCTACGCAAACCAGCCCACATCCACCTGCACACAGAAGTAGGAAATTCAAACCTGCATTGACAAAACATAGCTTTAGGCGTCATAGAAAATTTCAGTCATGGAAATAGTCATAGAAAATTTCAACATAAGCGTGCGACTGTTCTAGGAAAGCCATGGTGGTCATGGTTTTCCGATCTTCTATTCCTTACATAACCCTATTCTTTGCAGTTTGTTTTTTTAAAAAAATCTATATAACTGAAAAGGAAATTTTGTGTTTTCTATTTAATTAAAATCTTCTATAAATTTTGGAAAACCTTTATATATAAATGATCAAATCTCATCTATTTCATTTGAATTTTAATAAAACAAAACAGTATTCATTCATGTTTATTATCAAGTGTTCCTTATTTAAGAAGACCTCTAAACTATATTTGCTATGAATAATATAAGCTCGATAAAAAGAATACTTTTTATTAATTTTAAAAGAAATAAAAGCTTTGTCGCAAAAATTGCAATTTTTATAGTTTGAAATATTTAAGAAAAACCTTTTTTGTCTATCTCTTCCATAAATGTTTAAGAGGAGAAAACAAAAAGGCATCATTTTTTAATAATTATGGTTAAGTTTACGATTAATTCGTTAATTACATAAACAGATGTAAAAAGAAAATGTGAGAAGTGGTGATAAAAAAATAATATCGTTACAAAAAGATTGACTTTTAAGTTTCTTCCCGTCTCTTCTTTGATACTAATTTGATTAAAAGTTTTTCATAACTTTTACTCTATTTTTATATGCACTCGGCGTTTCTTAACTCTACGTATTTATTAAGAATATGAGTAGGGTACGGCATGAAGACTGAGAATAGCACAGCTACCAATGACCAAATTTTTCCTATATGGACTACCAATCGTCTCTATCTGAAACGGTACTCTTATTTATATAATTTTTCCGATATTTTTTTAAATATGTATTTCAAATAATTACATTTAGACAATAAATTGTATTTAACAATAAAATTGCATTTTAATAATTGCATTTTGTAATATGAAATAGCTCTTTTATCTTAATAAATATTTTGGTGGCTAAACCATGGTTCACCAAGTTAGAGACAAAATCACTAAAATAAGACAAAGCAACAAGATTTTTTGACCTATTTTAAAGCAATTTTAAATAGTAAATGAGATGAGAGGGCGCTGAACCAACACCTCCTAGAAAAAAGTAGGCCTCAGCACGGGTTACCATAAATATCCCTTAGTAGTTTAAACGTAATGACATATTTCGTATTTTCAACCACTGCGCAGCTTAGTACCCCGAATGTTATGACATCTTCCTTATTTTTCTTCAACTGCGCAGTTAACTTTGTCACATCGGACTACTAAATTGATCAGTCCTGAGGCCTTCCTTCTTCTAGGAGGTGTTGGCTGAACTCACGTTTCTGAGAACGTTAGTTCGAATCCAGCCGGCCTAAGACTCCCCGTGTTGTAAATGGTGACTGGTGTACGCTAAATTTCTTGGGGCATTTAGTCCCCCATGTTCCCAATACAAATTATGCGTCAGGGAATACTGGATAAGAGATTTATCGTTCTGAGGTTCAAGTCAAAATTATGATCTGTGGATGAATTGAATGGATGTATCAATTGGTCCACCCTATAAAGGAGCGTAATGTAAGGGTATGGCAAAATTCGAATTCTTGGCCATAGATGGCACCACTGGAAAATAAAAGTTATCGCATGCTTTGCCTTATTGGCCTACGACAACAACAACAATAATGATAAATTATGGAAAACATAAAATAACACTCTTTTAAATAAACAAAAGTACAGATTAAAATCAGCGCAAGCAGCCGTTTCTCCCAGTAGCTCTTACTCAATGACAGCAGTTCAAATTTTTTTACGGTTGCGGAACCCTACTTAATCAAGCATCTTTTGGCAAAACTTCAAATACATAAATAAAATTTATTAGCAGGCCGGAACATATTAACCAAAGAAGCATTATTAATTATTTTAATGATGTTTAATGTGGAAAATGGACATTATTTTAATAATCGTTTTGTCAATAAAACACTTAGAACAATAGGTTTTATTTCAAACTTGGAGTGGTATCTAGTATTATTTTTTTTATTTATTTATTATTATTTTTTTGTTTAGACATTGGACACAATAAGACACACAATAAGTTGAATTGACACAATAAGTTGAATTGTAGTTTTCAAAGAAGAACTCTAATAAACACTGAGAATGGTTTTAAGATAGAAATATAATTCGTTGTACCTGACTTTGGCCATTTTATTTTGAATTTGAGAATTGGACGAGAAATACTTAAGCAATGTCTTATAAGTTTCGCCACTTCTTTTTTTACTGCCATGCTATTTAATTTTTTTTATAAAAATAACGAAATTATCCAGAAATTATAGTTATTATTTTGATAGAAATATAATTACAAGTTTCAAAAATCATCATTGATTTTAAGAAAAAAATTAATCCTTCGACCCTTTTACTCAACTGGATTCCCCAGAACCCCATTTAGAAAACGAAAACGTTGTTATACGACATTCTTGCTGTAGTCAATCCTTATAATGCTACTATAAGAAAAAAAGAAGAAAAAAAGAAACATAAACACTGACGCATATAAAAGCTCAGATTTTTTTTTAACTGCACAGCACAGTACATTTTTTATAATTGAAATAAGTTGTAACACAGAAGATACAGGGTTTATTATGTATGGATTACTTTAAACATCGTTTAGAAGGATTCATTTTTATTGCTAACTAGCTGTACCCTGCGTGCGTTGCAACGCTTTCAGTTTGAATTTAAATTTTATATTTAAGTGTGTAAATGAGATTTGCGATTATGATTGGAAATGAGAATTTTACTTAATGGTTAAAAAACCAGTGATAGTCTCAACAGTTAATTCTCTATGATATCGTTAGTGCATTTTCAAACAGACATGTATGGTGAGGCACACCGACCATGAAACATATTTTGGATGATGATCTGAAAAAAGTCTGGATCAATGGCGACATCAGGTATTTCTGCTGATATGAGCTGACCAATTTGGCATGGTATGATTTTCTCAATAAGCCAAATTATGTGGTAATTCTCTTTTTTTGCCATTCAATGGAATACATCAAGCACCGTGTCTCTCCAAAAACATGATTTTTCGCAATAAAACCAAGTATAGAGCTTAATATTTGTTTTAACTCACGTGCGGTAATGCATCATGAAGATCCGATGATGTTTGCCTAGGTTGCAATAGCTCTTTAATTTTAGCTCGAGCAGAATTGCATGTGAATGTAATAAATAACTCTGGCTACTCTTATGCTCACCGACACTTGTAGCACCGAATGAAGTCATTTGGAAACACGAATGTACCGACATATATTCGCCAAGAAAAGTTTCTATTTATTTGCTTGACCCGATAACAACGTTCATAATGGCTCGGGTGGCGACGTAAAGTCTGGTAGTTTCACTTTTCCTCCAGAACAGCAAATTCCAGCTGTTTCATTCTTAAATTTGAGAGCACTACAAAACATACATAATTGATCCATTTTTCCGATGATGACGCTTGGGCGAAGACTATAGTTGGTGGTCGGATCAGAGTGAAATGCACTGAGATTCAAATCAGAGTATTGGCAGCATCTGAATAGCGAAGTGCGTTCTTGATTGAATTTCATTCTTGCATCCCGTTGCTCTGATGTTTCCGACGAACGGACTTGTGTAGTACGTTCTCGATCGGATTTTATTCTTGCTTTCCGTTGCTCTGATGTTTCCGACGAACTGGCTTGAGTAGTACGTAGTTGATTCGTTAACAATCTTCTTTCCCGTTGCTCTGATATTTCCAACAAACGGGCTTGAATAGTACGTAGTTGATTCGTTAACAGTCTTCTTTCCCGTTGCTCTGATATTTCCAACGAACGGGCTTGAGTAGTGCGTAGTTGATTTGTTAATAGTCTTTTTTCCTGTTGATCAGACGTTTCTAAGGAACGGGCTGAAGCATTTGTGTTCTCGATTAGTTTCAAGTCTTTTTCCCCATTGCTCCGATGTTTCTGAAACACGGGTAGTTCTCTTTTTGCGTGCTTGAGATGTTGATCGACTAAGAGCGATTAGTTTAGGCGGCATATTTTTGCAAATATTCTCTTTCAAACAAAAAGAAATGTAAGAGTTGACAGCCGCAAATTTGCTAAATCTAAAATTCACATATTTATTTTAAGTAATAAAAAAAGCAATAAAAATGAAATAATTTAAATAAGAAATATAATAATGATAAAATTTAAAACAAAATTTATTTTTTAAATGAAAGAAATAAAATGAATGTGAATTCGAAAACTTTGTAATAGCAAACAATCTAATAGTTTTCAAATGACAACAACTGTCAGCAATGAAACCTTCAAAAAATATATTTAATTGTGCTAACCTAAAATACTAAATATAAATAAGTTTTGGAAACGTGCAATTAGAATGAAATTTGCTTTCACCTTTATTTTTATTAAACAGTTTTCACAATTCGCGATCGCAACGAACTATAGGGGGCGTTGTTGTATGTGCCGAATCCCTGCGATTTCCATATGAACAGTCATTCAGTTACACTGGAGACGTCTTTAATGTAGCATTGTAACGTTCCATCTTTATTGTGGCTGATTAAATTTAAAAAAGAAAAATGTTTGTTTTCTTTCTTATGCAAACGAAAACAAAATAGTATCTCTTTTTTTTTAGAGAAGGAACATCCAAAACACATCGGTAAAATATTTGTAAATAAAGAGAAAAAAATAGGTATATTCTAATAAGAGTTCAAACCTAATGCCTGAGAAATAGTTTTACTAAATTTAATGGTATAACATGAAAGGCCCATTTAAATTTTAACGTAAAATAAAGAATGCTTACGAAACAAAAAGAAAAAAAAGAACCATTCTTTTTTTGTCGCCATTTTTTAGTCTTACGAAAATGCGTCTTCGGGACTTGCCAAAAACAAAACAAGATGCAATTTTATTTTTTTAGGAGCGAAATATTTTATGGAGTGAAATATAACGAAAATGTACCAAAGTCCATAGCATGAAACTTTATCTTAGTAAACATCCGTTTAGGAAATGCTATTTCATTTTGAATCTTATTTATTACAGTTCATAATTGCTATAGAATCAGGTGAGAGAAAAGTTTGTTTTGAATCTATGCTAAACTCTATATCGGCCCATTTTCCACCGAAATCCGATTGACTACTTTGATTTTAAACAAAGTGTTTCATTTTAAGATTTTTTCCAAAAATTTTAAGTGTAGATTGGCGGCACTAAAAATCTGCCAAATCTGTAGCTGTGGTTAATACGTAAGTACCGAATTTTTCTTCCATACTTTTCTGAATCATATTACTTCTAATATTAGAATATGCAAGAAGTATACATAAACATATAATTTAATACCATTTAATTTTTCAAAAAAAGTATTTTGACAACAATTTTATCAAAAAATTATAAACTAAAAAGCGTAAAATAAAGAATTCCTAGGATAAAAACGATTTTAAAAATTCCTCATTTTTCAATAAAAACTTTCGTATTGTTTTTTTTTAATTCTTATAGTATTTAATCAGACGTAAAAAAAACATTTTGAAGAGAACGATCATCAAGTAAGAAAAATAATTATTTACAAGCAAATTTTTTATTATAAAAATCATAACACTTACCTGATTTATAAGTCCGGAGAATTCCAAAATGATATGTTCTTTGTTTGAAAACTTTATTCTCAAATAATATATACATAGTTTATCCCTTCATTACTTTTAGGTAACATACCACACATCAAAATTTTATAATTGTAAGATCACGATATGAATTTTAATATGTAGCTTAAAAACAGAATAGCTGAATTCTAATTGAAATTCTTTCAAAACTAAAAAACACTTACCAAGAAAACGGTAAAAAATTTATTTATAATCAGCGCAAAAGATACTTTTTCAAGTAATTCGGATTATTCTTTATTGTTGTTTTCTGAATTATGTAGATACAGAAATATATACAATACTAAGGAGAAGAAGAATATTCTATAACTATTACAGTTCTGTATGGAATTCATTGGAATGACGAAAGCAATGTTGACTTCATTTTAACTTGTAATGAATTGAAGACAGAAAAATTATTTTACCGCAATACACACATCTGTAACAGCAAGTGATCATGAAATCATGTTATGTTGTTGGTAATAGAAAGGTAAAAATTATTGAGAAGTTGTTCTTCAAATGCTTGGCGTGTTCTGCTTCAATGTTTGGCATGTTCTGATTAGTTTTTTCAAGAAGTTTTACCTTTTCTTTAGGGAAATTTTGCTTCCTATTTGCTGCTAAGAAAATGGCGTCCGTCATTGGCAATGGTTATGTGGGAACTAATGCCCGATATTTACAGTCTCCCGCTAGATGGCGTATCGCGTGTTGCGATCGCGAATACTAAATCCGTGATACGACTAATAATTACGAAATCTATTCTCGTTGATTTTACGTGCTTGTGCTCACCTGACATAAAGAAACTTGCGTGGATTATAATT
Organism: Parasteatoda lunata; assembly: GCA_949128135.1. Taxonomy (NCBI): domain Eukaryota; kingdom Metazoa; phylum Arthropoda; class Arachnida; order Araneae; family Theridiidae; genus Parasteatoda; species Parasteatoda lunata. The sequence continues at coordinate 54,137,138 of OX421971.1, forward strand.
AAATATTAAAATATATGTAATTTATTTTTCTAAATGAATAGAGCTATAAGATAGAAAATATCACTGTTCTTATCTTCAAGATATTTGAAAACTGAATCGCTTATAGCAAAATTTAAAACAATTGCTAACTTTTAACCAATCAGAAAATTCCATTTCGATTTTCGCTGATATCGCTGGAACGGTTTGACGCAGAATGTTCTAATGTCGACAGAAACCTTCCTCGTGCTTTGAACTATCTGTATGCCAAGTTTCATAGCTTTCTGTCGGATGGTTTAGGAGTCTATAGGGGACAGACAGAGAGACACACATTCACTTTTATATATATAGATTAAATAAACGAATAATTCCTTCATAATTGTTAATTTTCATTATTTTCCACTCTTTTATAACATGAAAAATATTTATGTAGGTATCAAGCATTTCTAAAACGTAAACTTAATTTTTTAACTAAAATATATTCTATATAAACTAAAATAAACTATTTATATAAATTAATTATATAATTATATCAGTAATTGAAATTGAAAGTATATATATATGAGCAGTTAGAACAATAAACTAGATAATTTTGGGAATTTACGAGAAAAGATATAGACATAAAAGATGCAGTGCAAGTACAGAAATGAACATTACATCATTTCGGACTCTTTTTTTTTTCATAAATATTATCACTTCTAATAAATAGATCAAAAGTTATCAAAGACGATTTGTTTTTCCCATAACATAAAAACATGAAGTGTTCTAATTACAACTCATATTAATTAATGATCGAAACAGAAAAGGTAGATATTCCTTCACTTGAGATATTCCTTCAGTCCTAACAATTTATCAAGACACATCAAGTCTTAACTTTTTATAGATATATTTTTTCTATTATCGCGTCTATACATTTTGCTTAACCGATCTGTAATCAACAGCGTAAGATTAATGACATGTGAAGTAATGTCTTTTTATCATCAATCACTTAAAAACAAGTCAAGGGAATTAGAAGAAGAGCGGAAGAGAAAACTATTCCCACTGAAATTTCTCTTGAATGAATTTTGAGAGCGATTTTATCTATTTTTGTGTTGCGTTGTTACTAAAATCTGTCTGTTACTGACAATAAAAATTAATATTATTCAGACTATAGCTGGAAAGTAATTAATTTTACTAGTTGTTGTATGAAACACGTTTAGAGAAATTTTATGAACTTTTTGAAATATTGGCGAGTTGTTGAGGAGTACTAAAAATCCTTTTTATATCCATCTGTCCTTTATATACTATTTAAATTTGTATTTTTGTAGTAACTCAGTTTAAAACGTTGCCCAATATTTGCTTTTTGATTGTTTAATGTATTCCTATTTTGATACAATATATCTTATTCTGGCTTCACTAACTGTGAATTCATTTTATCAGGCAATATTAAGCAAAATATATATCAAAAATTTCAATAAACTGAATTTTGGTCATGATAGTTAGGTCTGAATCTACTCATAATAAAATATAATTACAATAGATTTTAATCACTTAAACCCGGGGAGGCTCAGTGGATAGAACGTTTGCCTCCCGATGGGATGGCCCAGGTTCGAATCTCTGCGGTATCTGGTTGATACGAATTCTTCTCCAGACTCGTACCAACCACAGTGTAGACGTACAAAGTCCTCAGTGGTAGACTGATCATGGTTAGACTCTCCTTGTCGTTGGACTTAACACGTGGGTTTTCCGTGGTTTACCTCTGTTATGTAAATGCGGGTTAGTTCTTTCAAAAATGTTTTCTTTGAAAGAAAGTTTGCACTAATGATTAATCCAGGGGTTGCCTTGTCTCTTGGGTCAGTTTCAAAGTTACAAGGCTATGAAGTTGATTATTGACAGTAGCAAACTCAGAATTCGGTCGGTTGTTCAACGCCGGTTATAAAATAAAATAAAATCACTTAGCGATTTTTTTTTAGGTAACTGATGCTTAAGAAGTATGTCTATTTAATTACTGCAACTATCCAAAGGAATTAGAAACATTAGAAATGAAGCTTAGAGAACCACTACTTGCATCGTGCATATAATTATGGTTAATTAATAATAATTATTTATAGTTAATTTATAATTAATAAGCATTTTTAATCTCTGATTTTCTTAGAAATAATTGTTTCTCTTATATATGAGGAAAGGTTTAAAACATATTTATGTTTCATATTACAAAAATATCTTACATCAGTAATATTAGAAATTACTTTCAAAAACTTACAAGGAAAAAAGACTTAAAAAGTATGTTTTTTTTTTTTTTTTTTTTTTTTTTTTTTAAATAAAATGCTAAAAAAGACTCCAAAATGAAGTCCAATTATGAGCACCTCACAAATTCTCCTATTACGACGGAAAAAAACTTACATATATCGTCCCGTATAATATCATATTGCAACACTTACTCTATTAAGCTTCAAATTTAATATGTCGAAACAAAAATTAATAAAATTAAAGGTGATAGAGAAATGTGTGTTGCAGCATATTAAAAGTTCTCCCCCAATTTTTCATTAATTCGCAATTTGCAAAATATGCATAGCATACACTAGCGTTAAAAAAAAAAAGGGCCTCGGGCAAAAAACAGGGGATTTTAAACGAGGCGAGAGGTGAAATGGTGTGAATAGATTTTGGTCAACATGGTTTTCTTCTCAGTAACCCACTTAAAATTTCAATAAAGGCTCTAAATTAGAAAATTCTTTACCCCCTGTTCTCCCTTCACTGAAATACAATGCGTTTGACAGCAGCTATATTATTTTACGAATTCAAAAGAAGAGGGGAAAATATGTTTAGTCCATTGTTCAAATGAAATATACTTATTTAATATTTCTATAAAGCATATATATATATATATATATATTTATACATATATATATATATATATTTATATATATACATATATATATTTATACATATATATGTATATATATATATATTGTATATATTGTATATATATATAAAATAAAATAAATCTAATTCAGCCAGTATACTGTCCTTTTCTCCAATTTTTTAGGCATATTCTCGTAATATTGTAAATTACTAAATTACAACTAAATTACAAATATATATAAATATATATATATATATATATATATATATATATTTATATATATATTATATATATATATATATATATTTATATATATATATATATATATATATATATATATATATATATATATATATATATATATATATATATATATATATATATATATATATATATATATATATATATATATATTTATATATATATATATATATTTATATATATATATATATTTATATATATATATATATTTATATATATATATATATTTATATATATATATATATTTATATATATATATATATTTATATATATATATATATTTATTATATATATATATATATATATATATATATATATATATATATATATATATTTATATATATATATATATTTATATATATATATATATATTTATATATATATATATATATATATATTTATATATATATATATATATTTATATATATATATATATTTATATATATATATATATTTATATATATATATATATATATTTATTTATATATATTTATATATATATATATATATTTATATATATATATATATATATTTATA